>JAQFZM010000160.1:0-47540 GCA_034695785.1 Galumna obvia
ATACATCATAAAACAGCTTAAAAACGACGTTTTATGCGTTTTTAGGAATTTTTTGGTCTTTTCAAAATACCCCCCCCCCTAATACCCCACCCCCTAGAATCGAAAGGTTTGGCCATGCCTGCTTTGAAATCATTTAAAGAAAGAGTAAATAAAAAGATTTAAAATGAAATAATAATTATTAATAAAATTCCAAAAATGGATTTAATTTAAATGTAATAAAAAGGGATTATTTTTTCAATAAATTTAAAGATTATATTAATTGAAACTCTGAAATGATTGATAGGATATTCGACTCGTGTTTTGGTATTGGCTTTTCGTTATATCAAAAGTGGTTGAATTGGGGGACACTTTTTTCATAATTTTCCGAAAACAGAAACTAATAAAACTACACTGGATACATCATTGTTTAACCTTATGTTATAGCTGGTACGTTTATGCAGACATTCCGGCGACGGCCCGATGGATGGTTAACATGAATTTTCTCATTCATTCGGTTATGTATTCTTATTATGCATTAAAAGCACTAAAAGTTACCATAAATCCAATGATACCGAAAATAATAACGATATCACAAATATTACAAATGATTTTTGGATTTTATATAAATATTCGCGCCTTTTATTTCAAAATCAATGGCCTTCCCTGCGATTTATCGGTGTCTGTAGTGACCACTGGTTTAGGTCTTTACTATTTATTTTTGATGCTTTTCATCAATTTTTTCATCAGAACTTATTTAATGAAACCTTTCAAAAGTAATACAAATCTAACGAATGGAAGGACTCTTAAACATATCGATTATTGTTACCGAACACAAATTATTAACAACAATCAACTCTCAGATAAAAGTATTAAAAACGAGTGACTCTACTATTTATGTTTCCTTTAATATATAATACAATACAATAATGAAAATGAAGTTTTATATTCAATAGAATATTATATAATCCTATAGTAATTCTGAGTAATTCTATAGATTATAGACTATATTAAAGCAATTTTCAAATGAAATACAAATTATGACTATTTATTCAACGAATTTGTAAATAAAATTTTGTTAACTTTTTTATAATTGTATTTCAAAGTAAATAAATAAAAAGCATTTCTCTAATTAATATTATAATTATTTTTTTATACAATTAGTAATAAATGAATAGATTTTTGGATAAATAAATATATTTTAAAAATTATATATAACTTATGAGTAGAAAAAAAGGAATTAATTTCGAAAATGTTTTAAATGTTTGGTTTTAATGTTTTGGTAAAAAACTTATCGAAAAGTTTTACTCTTATTATAATTACTGAAATTATATCTATTGTTGTTATTATTATTATTACTATTATTAAAGTTATTATTGGTTTGTGTTCTCCTTTGCAACGGTTGTCTTCGTCTGTTTGGGTTAAAGTTTGGTCTCTGATCTGAATGTCTATTGTTTTCGGCCCAAATCCTACCGAAAGCAGACTTTTTATTCAAATCTTCCAAAAGCTTTTGGTTTTGGGAATCAATTTTAGATATAATAGAAGACATTTTCATATAAATTCCTAACAGAACGTAGACATCATAGGCTGCATAATATATCATCTCTTCAGTCAGAGGACGAAAACACCAGTAATGACTGTTTCCTACATAACGTTTCTTTACCACAGCTTTTAATGGATTACATCCAAAACCGCCGTAGAGTTCAAACAAACCGTTTAGACCTATGGCTTCGGTTTGTTGACTATTGGTTCGCAAATTATCACATTCTGTTTCATTAGAAATAGTGGTAATGACGGTATGGGCCGCCTGTGTATCGATGAAGTTATTGAGCACAACCCCAAAGTCTCGATGGAGAGCATAGCTGTCATCTTCACAGCCGTGAAGTACTTTCTTTATTTTATTCGATTCGAGTAAACGTTTAAGACATAAGTCCACTAAATTGGGGTTCGACCAGACGTCAAATAAATAGATCTGTGGGTAAACTCTCCAATTATTTCCAGTGTTTGAGTCGTTACTACCACTACTATTACTACTATTCGTAGAACTATTGGTCAAACCATTGATATTGTGTTCATTCATCAAATGTTTTGGAAGGAAAGCCAACTGAACCAAAGTTATTGAACCGCGAACTGACCCTAAATTAACGCCCTCTAAGTCTACGGTTACGATATTCGCCGATTGGAAGATATGGTCAATGATTTGTCTTCCGTGATATAAATTGACAATAATTCGGGTGTTTTTATAAACTTTTTCATCCAATTCTATGGGAGCGTCGATTCGTGTTATGGTGTGACCATTAATGGCAGCTCTTTTTAAGTGTTCGCAGAGAACAACACAATCATCGGATGTTATACTGAAGACTTCGGAATGCGATTTAAGGAATTCAATCAATTGGTCGACAGATTTACCACTAATTTGTTTAACATATTTGGAGGCCTGAGATTGCATTTCAAAGACTCGAGTGATGGGCACAGAATAAGCGCCAATTCTTCTGAGTTGAAACTGATAGAAGTCGGTCGCGATATTTGTTTGCTCTGATAAATGTTTTTCCTCGTCGTTCATATCAATGGCTGAAGTGATCCATACTTTACCCGTTCTTACAGTGAAAAGGGACGGGTATTGCCATAAAAATATCAAAATTCCCTTTAAATACAAAAATATATTAATTTGAATAAAAGTATTAAAATATGTAAACAAACGGGAAGTCCGTCGACTCCGCGTCCAGTGATTCGTCGAAGACCTTTACTAAAAGTGGTGTAATCGCTATAATGTCCTAATTTGCTGACCAACTCTTTTACGGTTAGCGGTTGTTCTGAACTCAAGAGAATGTCCAACAAAATCATAATAACATTATGTCTAAGACTTTCGTCGTCCATATCTTAGAAATGGTTTCGAATGAAATTCAATTTCAATCTTTGATTTGAATATAATGTGGTTTTAGTCACAACTCTCACAACATTTCAAACCTATAGAGAAAGAGAGCGCAGTCGCAAACACTCGTCAAACACTCACAAAATACATTACTTTGAAACACTCCTTAAAAACGCCCCTTAAAGAGCCCTTAAAGAGCCCTTAAATAGCCCTCACTTTTAGTTTTATAAAATATTAATAAATTCATAATTTTATTTAAATAAATTATTCGATTTAATCCAATTATGATTTTTGAAATAATTGTGTTTTAATACAATAATTCTTTAATACTTAAAAATTTCCCAAAGAAATCTCAAATTATTTTTTACTCCAAACTTACTTTTATATTTAAAAGTTAAAAATTATTTATTAAAAAACAAATGAACTACAATACATGTATATATAAATTATATTTAAATTGTGCTCATTTATTCATATAATGATTCATCATTAATAAATTTTTAAATCTAAACTTTAGATTCTAAAGTTAATAAAATGATTATTAACCGCTCAAATGTATTCTCAAAATATTCTAAAGAAATGAAATGTAGTGAGAAAAGTTTATTGCATTTAATATACAGTGAAACCCGTTTATAACAAGCCCGGATATAACAAGTCCCCGCTTATAACAAGCCTAAATAAGGAACGGATAATATGTTTTACATATGAAACTTATCGGTTATAACAAGTCATAAGAGAAACAGTAAAAAATGTTTTTTAAATATATTTTTATTTTGTATTTTAAACATTGTTTACAAGCATTAAATTTAATTGTGTTTTAAGAGTTTCCTAAATTATCAATTGTTTGCTTATTATTTCTTTAATTCATTGGAGAAACTCAAGAATATATCAAAAACAGACATTAATTCAGAACTGGCCAAACATGTATCCAGGAGAAACAAATCGTTGCCATTTCTCATACATTACTTTATTAAGTTGTTTACATTAGTAACCTGTTGCTTGGATACTTGGAAGCTTTGGCCAACTCTGCATTAATTACTAAAAAAGTGACTAATAATTAAACTTTGATGCCATTCAATGTATTCTTATTATTAAATTCTAATATTAATATTTTTAAAACACTTTTAATATTAAGAACGTTTATAACAAGCCATTGGTCCGGTCCCGCAGACTTGTTATAAACGGGTTTCACTGTATTATTATTAAGGTTACCGCAATTTTGGCAAGTTAAAAAATAACAAAAATAAGATTGGCATGATGAAACCGCATATAGGGATTTGATTAGGTGCTATTGATAACCATAATGAACATTTTCAGAGAGAATGCATGGTTACAAAGGGTTAAATAACATATTTGATAAAAGGGGTACTCAAAACACGTAACGTTATAAATGAAGACTCAGTTGTATTTAAATTACGATTTTGTTGTGAAGAATTGTATAAAAAGTGAATATAAAATACCATTAAATCAAATAAAATTATTATTAGATTTTTGACGTTTTATCCAATTGTGAGTCGACGGACATAAAAGAGATGTTTAATATAATTAATACATTTAAATATACATTAATTTAGTGAAAGATATGGCTCGAAGTCCGGTCTCTAATTTGATTATTTACAGCATATCAATGGTTACGCTTCCGATTATCACTTATTTTATTTCGAAGAATATCTTAGAAATTTGGATAAACAGACAAACGGCAAACATATACTCTGCCATCAGTTCTGTTATTGTGGTTCATATCATACTTTTTGGTTTCGTTTATATCGCGTATAACGAAGACAAACATTTGTCGCCACAAAAGAAATCGGACGACAAAACCGATTAATTTATTTTAAATTAATTTTCATTTATTTGGAGACAATTTAAGTCATTAATCAATTGAGGCGTTCAGTCATTAAATTATATTTAATTAAAAGACATTTTTAAAATCTTTTTAATAAACAATTTTTTATAACATTTCAAAAATAAGTCGAAAAAGAAGGCATTCCTTTACTTCTTTGACCACAAATTTGAATTAAATTAATTGTTATTAATATAAGAGATTAGAAAATATTTTTATTAAATTTTGTGATAAAAAACGATTCTTTAAAATTTCCAAAATTTTGAATATTTTTTGCGTTATTTAATCCTCAAAACGTTTTTGTGCTGAAGAATATGTTAAGAATATTTGTATTAATAATAAATATTAGATTTTTTTTAATTTCAATTTATTTAAAAGAAAATATAAATAAAAATTGAAATTACCCTCAAATTACTGAAGTTATCACTGAATCATTGGAGGACTGATCGGACAGTTCTCAACATTTTATAGCTATTGCTGTCGACTTAAGACAAATCCATTGGAGGGGACTTCAGGTGATTATGTGTTAAGTGATCACTGAATTCATCTAAATTCCGGAAATCATTGGATTGAAATAAAAATTAAATAAAAGTATTGACTCACTTAATGGCATTCATTACAGCCACAGCCATCACATACCCATCCACTGCCCATTTGTTTGGACACATACTCCACACTTCAAGCAATTTAATTATAATAAAACAATTAACTCTTGGAATGCATTCACACATTTTATTCTCGCATTCATTTAAATCCTTTTAAATCAATACACAAAACATCAAATTTTTCATAAGTTTCACAAAATGACAAAATTTAAAGAAATGCCTCACTTTCAGAGAGGAATTCAGGGAGAGGTTAATGAAGCGGTTGACGAGGGATTCACCGAAACATATGATTTGCTATCATTTTGAGGGCCACTTAAAAGCCCTTTATTTACATCCTCCCCATTTTGAACACCACCGCCGCTACCGGTGGGCCAACCGATGGCCTGCGCCTGATTGCCATCACCGCCCCCTCCAACAGATTGGTTCTGAGGTGACTGACCAAACAAAGCAATGCCCGCCTGATTAGCGATAGCGGCGGCTAATTGAAGGGCTGCCGCCTGAGGGCTCATCGCTATTGGATTCAGATTATAATTCGCTAAATTTGAACCCGAATTCATTGCATTCCCCGAACCTAATCCTAAGCTATTCCCGAGAGAACTCAAATTTGGTAAATCACTCGTTTGGTTTCGTTGAGTCACGTGAGACCCTAAGGCTCCGCTCCAAATCTGTTGGTGAGCGGCGGGCGCACCACCGCTTCCAACGGCCCCACTAGAAGAGGGACCGAACCTATCAAAGGGACTACTGTTGCTTATGTAAGGGTTAGACTGTCTGTGACCGACCGGCGCTCGTCTCGTGTCATAAGTGGAGTAATGATAGTTTTGGTGAACATTAAACCCATCGTTAAGTCGGGAGTTATTCATCGCATTCATTGAAACATGAGATCCATTCATACCGGAAGTCGAGTGACTATACCTTCCGTGCGGACCACTCTTTCCACTATAACCTCCCGGAACGTTCAGATCAACTTTTGGGACGGCATTACTTACGTGAACGGATACACCTTTTATAATATGGTCTTCACCACAAAGTGTTTGTGCTATTTCTGTGTCATAAAACGTAACGAAAGCGAAGGCCCGAAACGGTTTTGGAATAAAAACGTCACAAATCTCTCCGTATTTCGTGAAATAGTCTCTCAGATCATCTGTAGATAACTCTTCTGTGAGTCGACCCACAAATATCTTACGATTAAATTCTGAGGTCTTGTAATCAAAACCTCCGCCTTCTTTACTGATAGGAATGCGGACATCACACCATCGGCCGTCTATTAAATGTCTTTTTGCGATTACTCTCATCTGAATCTCATATTCATTGAAACGAATAAAACCAAATCCTTTTGAGAGACCACTTTTTGAATCTTTCTTGACCTGAGCCAACACTACTTCCCCGTATTGTTCAAAATACTCTCTTAATTCACTTTCTGTTGTCTTCCAGGGAAGGCCTAAAACTATAAGATCTGAACATTTTTGTTGACTCTTTGATTCAATGCGTTTGGTTTTAGCCATCGATGTCTCGCTTTGGTCTTCAATTTTTCTCTTATTTTCTGATTTATATATAAATTCATTCTTTTATTTTGAGTCAAAAGAAGTCAATTTTACAAACCTTTGGGAAACGCACAGCAATAGACAGAGGCTATCCTCCAGCCCTGTTCTGGGGGTTGGAGTCTACCCTCAATAAGTCTAATGCCTCGAATAGTTCCGGTTTCGGAGTTTCTGTATTTGAGTCCACTCGCACCGGGAAATAAAGAGGTCAAAGTTGACAACAAACTGTTTAATAATAATTTTGTTATTTATTGACTAAATTTAATTAATGACATTAAACATACATAGAATTAGAGGAATCGTCTTCACACGGGATCTCAATCGGTTCATCCCCTTCTTCTTCGGCCACTTGAATAAATGCAGACATTTGACAATTGCAGACAATTGCAGACAATTGATACTATTATTCAATACTTTTCAAATATTGATCCAAAATTGAGACAAATGTCTGAAAATTATTGTTTTTACAAAAATTGATGAAAACAACAGATGTCTCTCTTTTTTTATTAGAAATGTTAATACAGTTGACCTCAAGTTTTATGAACACCAAATTCTATGAACTGACCAGGTTTTGTGAACATCTTTTCATAACCAATCACATGAAGGTAATGTTAAAAATATACCAGGTTTTATGAACTAGACAAGTTTTGTGAATCAAAGAGTCTGTACGGTTAGGTTCATAAAACTTGATGGTTAAGTGTAATATAAAGTTTATAATAAATTTTATTTAAATAAAAATGTATTTAATAGGGAATACTTCCAGAAGTTGATCACAATTTTAAATCTAAATTGGAATAAAAATTATACATTTTTAAAGTTATCAAAAAAAACATTAAAAATAGTTTTCTTCAAAATATTAGTTCAAAATAGTTGAGTAAAAAATAATTCAAAACAAACAAATAGTTATTAAGAATTTAGTTATTCTTTAAAAATATGAGGTTTTCTATATTTTCTATATTTTCTATATTTTTCTCATAAATTTTTTAGTGATTAACATCGATATATAAATTGTAAATTCTATATAATTTATAAGTTATAATATTTAAGTCAACATAATATAATGAAATATAATAATAATTTTTAGCCAAAACTTAAACTACAAAATTAATAATATAAAAAACTACTTATGAAATGTCCAAGATATTATTGTCAAACAGATAATTTTCAAATTGTGAAATCATATTATAATTTATAAATAGATTATATGATAAACTTTTTTGTCTTATTTAAACTTTGATAGAATATCTCTTAATTCCAAATCGATAAACCTGGTCCTCTGAAAATGAAATATAACAAATATAATGGTAATCATCTTGGTGAAAAGAAATATGCAAAAATATTGTGTGAATAATCACTATTTCACCCGAATATCTTAAAGATTAACTTTATTTGTCAATTAATTATTTGTATTTTCTTTTAAATACAGTAACTATACAATAGTTTGAGCAAAAAGGGATCATTTGGTTCATACTATTCAATGAAATAAGTAAAAAACATAATCAATTCGAAATCAATTAATATAATTAAATTTAGCTAGCATATCACCAAAAAATTAATTTTAATGTTTAATCGCATTTTAAATTAATTAAATGTTTTTAAAGTATTTCTTTTTTAAATAAAATTTACTAAAATGTAAATAATTATTATTCTTTATATAATTTTAAAAATCGATGCAAAACAATAACTGTATTTAAAAAAATTATTTCAAATAATATTTGAAACAATTTTTTTCTGTTTTGTCAGAAATTAAATAATGAAAAAGTTTTTAGAAATATCTCTAAACTTAAGGACACAAAAAAAGTGATGAACTCACTTCCCTTATTTTAGAGAAAATCACTAAAAAATGAGGTCATATCAAAGTAGTGTCGATATAATTAACATATAATTTACACAATAAAGAAGTTGTAGATTATATTTTCTCAAAAAATATTTAATAATATTTTAAGAAAAATAATTTTTTAATAATAGTTTAAATACATTTAAAAAGAATTTTTGTTAATCTATTATAAAAATTTTAAGGAATTAGGCGTTTGTTTTTCGTTTTAATAAATAAATTCAATATTTACTTATTTTTAGAATGAATTAGTGTTTGACTCATATTTTTCAGATTTAGATTAAAAACGAAACTGAGATTTGAGTCCATATTTGATTAATTCCTCATTTTTAGGCTATTTTTTGATATTTTCTAAGAATTGTTTTGCGCCGAAGTGTTATTTAAGGGGAGAAATAGTCGACTATTCTTTGGAGTAAAAGCAATAATGGAGTAAAAGTGGTGCAGAGCAGCGATCGATAAATTGACTGGAAATTGAAAGACAGTGTTTGGGACGACTGCGCCAATTCTCTTAAATCATTGAGTTTTGATGGATTTGTTCGGTATTCGTGTGCTTTTGTGCACTGAATTATTGTTTGTCTGATAAATACTGTGTTAACTAAACAACGAATTGTTAAAAATTGTTCCGATATTTAAATTCTGCCTTCAATTAGTTGTGAGTAAAGCTCATCCAAAAACATAATGTGA
Organism: Galumna obvia; assembly: GCA_034695785.1. NCBI lineage: Eukaryota > Metazoa > Arthropoda > Arachnida > Sarcoptiformes > Galumnidae > Galumna > Galumna obvia. The sequence goes on from JAQFZM010000160.1 coordinate 9,353, forward strand.
GTCATAATTATTGAGAGTAGTGTCGACTATATCACAGCATAACATTCATTGATCGCCTCTTCTCTAAAAAAAAGGTCAGCAAAAGGGAAGCCATCGGATGGCGGTGAGTCAGGTACTGGTGGCGCTGCCGATAATAAAGGGCCGCAACCGAACCCTCAATTACAAGCCTCATCCAGACGTATGCAACAAACACAGGCACAGGTCGACGAAGTAACTGAAATTATGAGAGTTAACGTCGAAAAAGTACTGGAAAGGGATGCCATGATTTCACAACTGGACGAAAGGGCTGACGCTCTGAAAGAGGGCGCAGAGATGTTTGAGAAACAGGCCGGAGCTCTTAAGTCGAAATTTTGGTGGAAAAACATGAAAATGATTGCTGTAATGGTTGGCATCGGACTTGTCTTAGTTCTTGTTCTATTTGCCTGGTTTTCCAGCAAATAGTTATTTGAGTGCATTCGCTGCGATTCTTGTTTTCACTTAACTTTTATTAGTATTATATGTATATAAATCTATACATAAAACAGGATTATCGCCAAAAATAGGTGCGATTAACGTCTTGAAAATGGTTTAATCATTAGCACAATATTTGATGAAAATATTCATTAAACAAAAAGATTGTTTCGATAGATCCGAGTCAAGTCGATTGATATAAAATTATGATTTATGAATGAATGCATTCTTACTATTATTATATAAATATATGAATACAATCTTAAAAAACAATTATTTACTTCCATTTGTTGATATTATATAACAATAGATATTATGATTAAATATAGGCATCAAATTTCAAACAGACTTTAATTAAATGTTTTCTAAAATTCTTTAAATAATTTTCGATAATTTTTAAATTATCCGGAATATTATAGAATCAAAATTAAATCGAGTCATTAATCAATGAAAACATTTTTCAGATCTTTATTCAGAAATTTTCAATTCTTTATAATCGTTTTGTGATTTTAAATCGTTTTTTGTTTTAAATGAAATAATTATATAAATATAAATCGATTATATAATAGAGTAATTGAGAAAACATTTGATTGTCGAAAGACATTATCAAAATTCAATACAATAATACCAAATGATTTGAATTTCCAGTTATTTTAAAATATAAATTATTATAAATAAGTCAAAAATTTTCACTAAAAGTCTAAAAAAATTTTTAATTTATCATCGATTCGGTGAAATGCATATCATTTGTTGTGAAAAAATCAAACAAAACTATTCAAACGCAAAATCTTGGATTTTGACGATAAGAATATTCTGTTTTACAATTGTTTTAATCAACTTTTTATTGTTATTTTAATTTTTTTATTCCCCAAAACCTTATTATGTAATTTGAAATATAGTGTTAAGAAAAACTAGATATCACTGGTAATGAAAATACGAAATAATGCTTTTAAATCACAAATTGTGTCCATTTGTTATGAGGTCTAAAATACAATACTATTTATGAATATTCTATACTTTCAATAATGGAGGGGAATGTCTATTAAGGCATTAATTTATAACAATTGATTCAATAGCTTCTATTGGAGGCATTTGAGGCACTCGGCTATCGATATATTGAAGAATAAATCATTAAATTATTTGAAATTTGGTATATAAGACAACACCGTTTGAACACCGGTTCATATGTTTGTTTCAATACTTGTAAATGATTTGAATTATTATACAAATGATAAAAATATAGATGAAATGAAAGGCACTATTCTGTGTACTTTAAATTAAGTATTCAATTCTTAGACATTCCATTATTCTGAGTGTTTATATTTATGGGATGACATTTGTGAGAGTCCCAGAACAGAATAATGACACTTAAGGCAGTGATAATGAGTCTGTTTCTGGTTGTAGTTGCAATTATCATTTCTACAGTCCTGAGTGGGGGTGTATTTCTCGAAACCGGCGGCAGTGATATTATCCATTTTAGCATGCTGACGACGATGAGCCACCACTTTATTTGTGTCGGTGCAAACGAAATCACATTTAATACAATGGAAGTGCGACGCCTTGTTTGCCATCGAAGCCATTGTATTTGCATAGAGACAATCAGATCGACCACAGTTTACATTACTTCTAAACTGATGGAAATCTCCTCCCATTAGAGTATCGAGTCTTTCATGACGTGCTATTCGTTCAAAAATTAATTATAATCACTGCAAACAAATAGAGGGCAACAGTGGACTGACCCGTGTGTTGAACGAAACGAGTCTTATCGCAGAAGGAATACCCGCAGTCCTAATATAAAACATTTATTTTTTATTATCCCTTCAAAGTATTAATGAATTTCAATGATATTAATTACAAATAAATGTTTCTCAAAGTTTCATACAAATAAAGAAGACTTACTTTTCTCATGCAATGGAAATGTGTCTGATGTTCCCGATATCCGCAGTGAACATAACCACAGTCTTCGTTAAAACGATATCTCAAATACCTTTCAAATTGAAAAATAATAGAATTAATCAAAATTTCAATCATTTTTAAAGATTAATAAACGAATGATTAGAGTTAATAACTTTCACTGATCTCATCACTATTAGCATTAAATAAGACAATTATAGCTAAGATTACATACCCGGGTGGCACAGGTTCATCTCGAGATAATTTTATGTTATTATTATTTAATTTCAGTCGTTTTGCAATTTCTGCTGTCATTTCTTCGCCGGAGTTTCTTCTTTTAAGACAATGACTGTCCATAAACTCGATCTTAAAATTGTTGTCAATTAAAAACTTTTTAGTTTTCAAAAAATATTTTTAATAGTCTTAATACCTTTGAATTTGAAGAAACCATTGAATTAATTGATGTCATATTACTATTCGGATGAGAAAAGTTTAGAAGAGATGTAGTGGACATTGGAGTGGAGGACACATTCGGGACATTATTTAATGGATTGTTTGAATTAATGAAATTATTCATAAAATTGTACAAATCAGTGCTCGAATGAGGCATTTGTGAGATATTCATAGGAGTTTCAATATCTTCGTCTTCGCTGTCATTTTCCTCTTCATCTCTATTGAGAGGACTCGAAGAACGACCCGATAAGTATAGAGCGGTTGGTTTGGGAGCTGTCGAGTGTTGTTTGAGCCAATGCGGTAATAAACCACTAAAACTTGAAAATGCCTGCAAAACATATCCAAAACAAAAAAATTACAACTTATGAATCAGATTTAAAATTTGAATTTTTTTTTAAAAATTGATTTCATTTAATTTTAAATCTTATAATTGAGTTTTCATTTGTTTTTCTTTGAAAAATAGAAAAAAAAGATAATTATCTGTTTTGAGACAACATTTTCTTTAATACAAAATACTATCCCTTTAGGATAAATATGTAAAAATAATTATATTCGCAATTATTTGTATAATAATTTAGTAATCTTTGAATCGATAAAATTTTCCACTTTTTTCTCTTTATTTAATTAATAAAATCAAAACTATTTCTAAATTATACTTAAAAACTAAAAAAAAAAATAAAATATTTGACATATAAGTAGTAAATGTAATGATAAAAATCAATGAAATGAACAACAAATATACAAAAGTGTTCATGGCCATATTTATAAATGTACAAGACAATTAAATCTCAAGTCTGTCATCAATAATTTAAAAAAGAGGAGCATAAAGTCATGATTTAGTCATATCGGAAATCAACTTGGCAATCAATTCGGTAATGAACAAGGTGCTTAGGGTTGATTTCAAATGGATAATTTATTAATATTATTGAAGAAAAGCCGAAAAACAAGAAAGAGTTGAATTAAACACTTCCAGTGAATAAGTTTTCTCATAGAAACAAATGAAGGAATACTTAAATGGAAAATCTTTTGTGAATATAAATACTGAGAGAAAAGAGACAAAAGTGAGCATAAAGTGAACGATTTAAGTTAGACGGGAATCACATACATTAATGATAGTCTGAGAAAGAAATTACAGAAACTTATGTAACAGAAAAATATATTTTGATTTATTTGATATAATTGGTCTGATATTTCTCAACAAATAACTATAATTTGTTTTTCTCCACAATTTAATGATCGCCTAATTCTAAGTTTATTCGATTTCAGGTTTAGTCGCTCTTAAAATCGTTTTTTGAATTTAAATTAGAAGTAATTCAAAGAAAAATTCTTTCTTTAATTCTGATTGAGATTTGATTCCAATTTTTTTTAATGTTTTCAAGGATTTTATTCTTCAATATCTTAAACAAAAAAGCAGTAAAAACTTTCGACGATATCATTATTTCTGGTAATTATCATATTTTATTCATTGTACTATTAATCAGTAATGGCTGAGGGGCTCAACCCTAGGGATCCGAATTAAAAACAGGAATTTATAGAAATCGTTTCTTTAATTGTTGAATATATTCTGACTTCTATTTTAGGATTTATTTCTCAAATTTTATTCAAAATATTTGATCGAAGGATAGGATTCTATAAATGAAATGAAATGAAGGACTCATTTCTAAGATTATTAAAAGTATGGAAACTATACACTATGTACTAGATCATTTGATCAATTGATTTTCGTTTAATCAATAATAATATATCACAACAAAAGTATCTTCACTAAACATTTAGTAATTACTAATTACTTTAGAGTTAAATGATCAAGTACATAATACTTATTCTTATATAGTATTAAATAAACTTTAAAGTATTAATTCTCGAATTCTTAGCAAAACTGTAAATAAAAATTCAAGTAAATGCGATGAAATGTTCTTAAAAAATATCCCTTGGTCAACTTATGTGTTTGGTCAGTGCATTCATAAAATAATATTTTAACCCTTTCACTCAAAAGTCAGATTAATTCAATGGAGTCAACAGTTTTCGTGAGTTTATGTAAACATTTAAAATATGTATATATAACTGCAATAAATACCCTTGATACTTATTTTCATTCTATCTTACTTCATAATTAAATAGGAACTAAAAATAGAATGTTCATATAAATGATCTTGGCATCACCTGTAAGTTAAAATAAGAATTACATTCACTATAATTTCATCTCCTTTTTAATCATAAGATTATTAAACATTGAAAAGCAATAAAAAGATTAGATTTAAGGATTAGATAACTCTCAATAATAATTCAAAACAATAATAGAATGAAAATAATTAATAACTGAAAATATATAAACTTTATAGAGTTAAAAATTAAATTTAACTAGGTTTAACTCTGGCTAAAATAACTCAAGCCATTTAAACAAATATTTTAATAATTCTTATTAAAAAAGAAGCTTCAAAATGATATCAAGATCATTTTTATTAAATTTTTTCAGGAACTATTAGAATATTTAATTTGTCCATACTCATTTGTTTTAATGATTAGCCATTAGTCAACTCTGAAACAAAATATTTAGTCTGAATTATGAACTCATATTTAATTTTATTTATTAATTCTTCAAATCTTATATCAATAAATAAGTTCTTTAATTTAAGTCATTTTTTTATAATTGAGTTCAATAATCAGTAAAATTTTAATTTCAATTCATAATCAATTTCATAGTTTTCAAATTTTCTTAAGTTATTTTATCCAGCATTTAATCATAACTTATAAATTTGTTTTATTAATTTGTCGGCAAAAATAACTTTTCTCGAAATCAACACTTTTTCTAAAAAGAAATATTCAATTATAGAAATATAATTTACAATAAACTAATGATTACTTATCCCTATTACTAATCCATATTTTTTTCATATAAAACCTTAAAATTTATAAAATTTCTAATTAAATACAACTTCTTTTGATTTTAGTTTTTTTATTTGAAATTTTATATTTAAAATAATTTCAATAAAAATATTTTCAAAAATAATTTGAGATTAAAATTTAAATCAAAAATAATTAAAAAATTTGAAATGAATGCACAATTGCGTGATTGATCAAGATTCATTTTAAGCATCATTAAGAGAGGGGAAATGACATCCAAAAGTAAACTAGAGATAACTTTGCTTCGGAGAATAATTTATGTAGATATTAACCAAGGCAGGTTTTCATTAAATTGTTACAATTGTTTAAAATGTATGAAGTGTTCAAAGAATGCATTCCAATTAAGACTCAAATATGAGAGAATTAGAGTAAATTAAACAAAAAATATTTGCATGTTAACTATATGACAACATTTGTGTCACTAAAATTATTGTATCTCTAATGTGCTTAATATACATTTGTACATGCTTTAAATAGCATTCAATAAAACTGCATTAATCATTTTATTTGCATTTATATATTGATTAAATTCGTGTTGGAGCCAGCAGAAATTTCATCAAAAAATTTCTCTGAGAAATATTTATTCTAGGAATTCATTTAATTTTAGAAAAATATTTCTCCATATAATGGGAATCCCTTAGAAAAATAATTTTAAAAAGTTTCTCAAGGTTAAAAAATTTTTGTTTGTTCAAGCCTAGATGAAAAGAAATTGCCATTATTTTAAAACTTGCATGATAATTTTAATTAATAAATATTTAATAATAAATAATTAAAATCACTTTATATTTTGTTTTAAATAAAAAACTACTTAAATATTTAAAGTTATCCTTGTTCAATTTACTTTAGAGAAGTGTACAAGGCCATTATAAAGCCATTATAAAAATCTTAAATATGAAGAGAATGAGCAATGGATGAACCTTTTGGTTGAGTAACTAAATTAAAACATATTCTCATTAATAAGAGATTTTGTTTAGAGTTTACTACAGTTTGTGTGAAATTTTGAACCCTATCTTTACTTAAGTTAAACTAATTAAGAAGTATTGAGAAATTAGTCAAAACTTTAGATAATTTGATATTATTTAAACATTTTTTTTAGTTTTGAAATAAATTAATTGTAATGATTTGCCTGAAGTTTATTAATATTCAATATAATTGAGAATTGATTAATGCGTCGGCTTTTCGTTTAAAACAATTTATTAATGGTTTTAGTCGTGAAAACATTTGGCACTAAAATTAATCAAATTTTGAGTAAAATATGAGCAGAAAACAGAACTAAATAAATATTATTTCAAGAATTTTCTTAACAAAAAAGAAATGAACTCATAGTTTGATCTGACTTTTGTCTCGTTTCAAATTTTTGATAATAATTTTCGTGTGAATTTAAAATTCATTATTTTCTTATTAATCATTCAAATTGATTACCAAAATTAGTCACTGATTTCAAAATGTTTGAGAAAATTGTGAAAATTGTTTTTTAATGATTCACTTATTTTTATAAAAATGAATCTCAAAAATGTGAAAAAACAGGAGATTTAATCATTTAATCATTTCACTCATTAGTTGAGATGTTAGTTGAGCTGAGTTTGAGATGTATTTGAACTGAACTGAGCTAAATTGAATTGAATTGAACATGGTTATTATAACGACAATAATTTAACTGAATTTTAAAGTATTCAGTGGCGCTCAAAGGGAGGGAACGAAAATTCTTATTTTTAAGATTATTTGATACTAAATTTAGTCGGTATTCAATTTTTAGTATAAAATAATACACTTTAGAAGTGTCGACACAATTTTTGGCAATTTTTTAAATTTTGTATTTTAATACTATAAAAACAAAAATATTTTTAGCGCTAAAAATTTATAAATAACATAAAATTATATTACGTTTTAAAAATTAAATTATTATATAATAATCCATTTCTGATATTTTGAAGTTAAATGAATTATAACTAATTTGTTTTCTCCAATTTTTACTCTTTTTTTTGTAAAAAACGAGAATAAAATGATTTGAAAAAAAAAACAATTTTGGTGACACTTTTCTAATTCATAAACACTTGTGCGGAGGCTTTAAGACTATATTTGAGATCATTGGGTGTCAATTGTTAAACATTTGGATACAATTTAGACACCACTGAACTTAATTTAAAATTATTTTAATTAAAGAGAAAATTTAATTAGTTTTAAAAATTAGATAAATTAATTGATACACAATTTTCCTTAAATTCGTGAGAAAACATTTTTTAGATAATATTTGAGAAAACACTTAAACCTTTGAAGTGAAACACATCCATAATAATGATAAGAGTGAGCAAGGTAAAAATAATTAATTTAGAAAAGAAACGAGTGATTAGTCGTAATTGAAATAATTAATTGGTTTTTGGTTTCTCTCAAAATCAATGTTTTAACTGAAATATCTTTGAAAATAAAAAGAAGAAAATTTGTTGTAATTACCGATAATTTTGAGAAATATTTATCGGAAAATAAGTATAATTAGTGTCTCAATAAATACCTGATTGCAAATATTGCAGTGGAAGTGATCCCGTTTTTTCAGTTTACAAAAGGGTCGACCGCATCCATTGATAGAACTGTACTGTTGGTGCTGTTGTTGGGCCTGAGTGTGAGGCCACTGACTTTGAGTATTAGAATTGAGTACTGAGTGATCCTGAAGTAAGCGGTGGAGAGACTCTTTGTTGTCGCCAACATCACTATCACAGTCTTCATCGATGTCTTCGTTATCACTTTCGTCGTCTGTTTTTGTCTAATAAAGAATTTATTTGTTTTCTTTAAAAGAATATCGTTTTGGGAATAAACTTACTGTCGATCCAAAGGAATGGGCGAAGTTTCGCTCTGAGAGAGAGGATAACGGATAATAAGTGCCCTTTGCTTTCACAGTTTGCATCCGATTATTGCAATTATTTACAGAATTTGTGGCGCAATTCGATGGACTCTTCATAGAGTCTCTGTCATCGTCTGAATGAGAGCTCGCCTGAGAGGCAGAAGCACTCGATTTAGTGCCGATTAAGGGTTGATCACAGATAGGATTTGCGGTCAGAGAACTGGTCTCGTGTTTATGTTTATCTTCGTGTTGACTCATTTCGGTATATCTTACAAATGAAAAATTACAACCACTTCTAATACAGTGATAGTGACGGTTAATCTTTTTGTTGGCACAGCCATCAATCCGACAGTCGACTCCACTATCAAAATAGGCGAACCCCTCTTTTATTTCAATGTTTTGATGAAAGTCTTTTGAGTGCATAATTAATATATCACTTCTATTGGTCACATAATAACAGCGCGGTTTAGCACAATGGTAGTGCTTCTGACAGAAGTATTTACAAAAGTTGTCTGTGCAAGGATACCCCTCATCAAACACTATGAAACCCTCCTGAATATTAGACTTCGTGAAAGGAAACATAACAGGAATTGGAATTGTTTTTGTATCATCAGATCCAGGAATCATATCTGAAAGGGTGGCGCCGCCCGATAGCGACAAATTGGAGTTACCGTAGAGGGCGGCCAAACCCAGTGATGACAGCGCTAATGGCATCGATATTTGAGGCGATAAATCGGTTTTAGGAAACTTAAAACTGGAATAAATTGATTGTGGCATCTGTTCCATAACACAATTATAATACAATTATATTAGTTTTACTTCTTTTAAACAATTTTTCTAAATTTTATGTTCGCATATTTCGGCTCAATTTTATTAAAAATTGCTAATTGTAATTGTGATTGATAAATATACTAACGTAATTATACTAACTAGTTATATTTTCAATCAATTTCTTGTTGCACTTAATATAGAAATTTACTAAAATTGAAAATAAATTTATATAAAGTTTTATATAAAACAATAAAAGTATAACTGAAAAAAGATTGGTTTTAATTTAGATGGGATTAGTTTATAATTGAGAATTGAACAAGATACTTTTTTATTTAAGTTTTAATGTAATTTCAAAATATTTGAGTCGATTTAAATTAAGATAAAGTGTGATATATATAAACTTCAGAGTCTTAAAGTAGTAAAGGATGAACTATATATAATTATATCATTGAAAATTGACATTGATCATTTTACTTTATATGTATTGATATTGTATTACTTATTAGTGGATTGCATGCATTGATTAATAATTTAGTTTAAAAGTAAAAAAAAGATCATTACCTCTATTACCCGATTTTTGGGGGGTCGACCTCTTTTGCGCTTAAGTATAGGCAAACCATCGATTGATGTAATGGAAGTTCCCGTTGGATAGGTTTGAGTGAAGGGTTGAATGAGAGGATTATCAAGATAATGTTGTGAATGTATCTGCGGTGGAGGGCTTTGAGAAGCGGCCGATTGTAACTCATTTTGTGCATTAATTCGTTGTTGATTTTCATGCATTTTGTAATGAGACAATTTCTTAAACGATGTATCACTAAGAGGTACAGCACAGGAACACCCGTACTATCGTTTTAAAGATAATATTAGCACAAAATTATAAATTATTAATAGATTGAAAGGACATACCATTCGACAGTGTAAATGGCGCTCCTTTTGGAAATATTCACATTCTTTGGTACAAACGCTGCCATCGTCTGACTCTTCGAATATAAGAGGTGTTGCCTCGTCTTGTGTTATATGGTTTCTTAAATTAAGATATATTTAAGTTAATGACAAGAAAATATTGAATCACTCTTTACTTCGCGTGTTCTAACAGTTGATCTAAATCTGAGCCATAAAATGGACAGACTTTGCAGTGATTGTGTTCTTTGGATTTTAATTCGCAGTTTTCTATCAGACACTGTTCGCCACAATTGAATCTAAATTTGTTTTGAAATATAGGAAAACCAGTTATAACTTATAAGATAATAGATATAAACGAATGAGAGTTTGATTGTCGACTCACTTATTAAACTTTTGCAAACATTTACTTTCGGCAATTTCTCCAATAATTTCCTCTAAAGGAATGGCACCAATTTGTGTGAGTGGCAGATGACTGGCCATCGCTTCTGCTTCAGTCATAGCATTACTGCTTCTATTGCTATCCTCATCTCCGCCCGCATTTGAGCCCTTAATTAGGAAAACGGAGGTTAAGATATAATTTATTTAATAACAAATGTTTGGATCGAATAAACACTTTATTTATGTTTAATTAGTTTTGAAATTTTTCTTAAAATTGAAGACTTGCCTCAAATAAGCCGAACGCTGAGCTCAAGTTCTCATTATTGACGTTTCTGAGCATAGTTTGTGCTAATCTAAATTTCCTATAAGCTAGTTCATTTTCTCGTCGCTCGTGCTTTCTTTTATGTGAATACAATTGTCCGCTCGAATGTAGAACATATGTACAGCCTTTTGATGGACAGACCAATAGATAATTGAAGAATTTATATAAAGAAATTATACAATACCGGGACGTATGCAATGAATATGATTACAGACACGCGAGAACCGGCAGTTTTCAAACGAACAGACCTCATGTTTCATGAATTTTTTGAAACCATCCCGATTCAATTGTTCATCTTTTATATGATATGATTTATGTTTTTCTTTGGAATTTTTAATCAAAATTAGTGATAGTTTTGGGTTTATATAAGAGTCAAACAATAAGTCAAATGGAAAGCCTACCCATATCTGCCTTATTCTTAAAAGTGTGGTTACAATTGTCTCGTTTGCAGTGAAAATGTGTTGTTTTCTGACCATAAAAAGCACAGGAATCGAGAAGACAGTCTTCAGTTGCTCTAAACCTTTGAAAGCCCTCCTGAATAATAGCCGTATCTTTTCGGTGGTAATTGGCGTGCATTTGAACATCGGATGTACTGATATATACCTAAATTTGGGAAATCATTCGGTCAACTAATTTACGAGACTTTCATAGAGAACATAATTAAATGAATTGTTATGTAAAGGGAGGCCATACCTTATCACAGCCTAATTTTAAACAATGATAATGTGTTTGCTTTCGGTTATGCGAACAATTTGGGAATTTATCGGAACAGTCATCACAAGAAGCGTATCGCATAAAGCCGTGAATCAAAGACTCGTCACGTTTTTTATGCCATTTAAAGTGGCGAATCATTTCTTCTTTTTTAATAAAAACTCTAGAATTACAGTCCAAGCAATGGAAATGTTCTCGGTAGTTTAGTTCTTTGCAATAGAGATAACCGCAGTCCGCGGCGTTTATGAATCTTTTAATGAATAATCAAAAGAATTTTACTTTTCTTTAAATTTCATTCTTTTTCTAAAGAATTATAGGTTTGAAAAGACTTTTCAATTAAAAGTAGAATTAATCAAAAAATTCTTTTTTCGTTAATTTATTTGTGTCTAAGAATCCCTACCTTTTGACATATCGGGTATAATCAACAGGTCCTCCACTCTTAGCCAATGAATCATTTGTTGTCAATGCACCTGAAGTTCAGACAATAAGAAAATGTATTGTTTTTAATGTCATTTATAAAAAGTGATGTTTTATATACAACTCAAATGGCCTTCAAATTGAAGAGGTTTTTAACATTTCAAATCTCTAACAAAATCAGATATTGAATCAAGGTTTATGTCAAACAGATTTCATGGGCTCATTCTCTTTGAAATTTTTAAATTTTTGCATGATAGTTTTTTATTTAATATTTAAACTATCAAAACTCGGAATTGATTAAAGAGATGTCACGTTTGAACTAAAATTAGAGATCAATCATTTAAATCTAAAGTGAACTCAACTACAACTAAACCACAGCTAAAACACAATGATTTTTATGAATTTCAATGGATTCCATTATCAGATGAATCAAAACTAGAATGAAACATGCTTTTTATTTACCTTGATCACTTTTTACCTTAAAAAAGCTTTTCATTTAAACTAATAGTTTTTTTCTTATTATTCAGTGAAAGATTGTTATTCTTCTCTCACTCTGAGTCCAAGTTTTAAATTTGACAGCAAATGAAAAATGAGAGCAAAATTGAGAGAAGAATACAATTAATCTTTTGACGAATGAAACTAAAATTTTGAGAATTAAATGAAAACCAATAATAAAACGTTTAGAAAAAATTGAAAAAAAACAAAAATTATTATATCGAATGGTTTTGGTGTAAGACTTAGTGTGGGAATTCGTTATGTGTTTATGTAAATACGGAAACAGGTGTGGTATGGGGTCGACAGCAATGTCTCTGATTGCAAAAAATATCCATAATATCCATATTCTAATTAATCACACAAAAGGCATCCCTGTCTTCACTGTCTTTGCATTATATAAGGGAAACAATCTATTGACTGCACAGCAGGTTTGGGAATCACTTCTCTCATAGGAAAGGGTCTTTTACTTACATTTACTGTTTATATCATACATTTATATATACTTCAAAAATATAGCCATAAATATAATCCCGTTTTTAAACTTAAAAAACGAATTTTTTTCTTAAACTCGTTTTATAAAAGTTTTTGAGAGCGGAATCTTATCCATCATTTTGTGAAATGAAATGTCATTTAAAAGTTTCTTTTGTGAGCGAAAGTCTTAGCCCCTCACCCCTAACCCCTCATCATAATAAATACAATGTTCTAATAGATATGACTATACAGCCTGTCCTTGAACATAAATATTAAAAATTCACCCCAAAGCGATTATCAGCGCTTTTCTTTCGATAAAAGACACCATTGAATCACCAAATCATTGAAATTTCAATTCTTTATGCGTTTAGAAAAAAAACTTTTTATTGATCTCTTTGTAGCGAATCCACGGATTCATATTTTTAGCGATTGATTTTGTCTGAAGCAGTTCTCAAAGTCAATGAAAAACAATTACCCGTTTGAGTTAATTGAAACTTTCAGATTTTTAATTCCACTTAAAAGCAATTTAAAGGGAGAGACCCGACCCACCACTCACTGATTCGCCTGATTTGCGAGGCTATCGTTAACCTCATTTCGACTTTTTTTTAATAAAATGCTTAAAATTGAAATAAATGACTCAAATTTGGAATTCATTTGAAGAGTAATTTTTTTACTAAAAGAATATATTTTGCGATTTAATAAAATGATTTCTCACCAAAAGTAGAAGAGGATGGCGTTAAGAATGATTTGTCGATCCATGGGGCCGGTCCTAAGTTTGTGGTGGTTGAAGATTTTTTCCACGAATTGTTATTATTATTGGACTCTTTATTGTATGAGTTGACCGGATTTGAAAGTCCGGCCAATGATAATAGCGAAGACATATTCTATAATTAATCGATTAATTAATTATTTAATAAAACATTTCAATAGAGTGGTCACAACCTGTGAGACCGACTGATCGCTAGAAAAGCGATGATTTGGCGAAAAAAGAGTGTGAAGACTAGAAGGCATATTATCATATACTCTACTTCGTAACGATTCAAACAGTTTGACATCACTTTCATTGTTAGAAACATTTGATTTCTCCCCGAAATTCATTTGATTTAAACTGGAATTTGTGTTCATTCCATTTGAGTCAATGGAGTCATCGGAGTCTTCATATTTATTATCGACTGAATAAAAAACAAATAAAATAATTTAATTTAATTGTAATGCAATTAATTGTATGCTTTTCTCTAAAATTAATGATAAATTTGAAAATATAATCAATTGCCGTAAGTGAGGACATACTCTCTCCACCCTAAGCTCAATGTGTGTGTTTGTGTGTGTCCGGGAATCAGTTCTATGAGAAACTGGTAAACATTTTGTGAGCCACAGAATTGACTAATGATTATATTGACAGCAATGAGGAGATTGTGAGGCACACAATGTCAACATGAAATATTGCTGAGACCTGTGCTAACGTTTAAACTGGTGTTGCGCTTATTCACCGCACCTCTGGTTGAAGACAAATTTGTAAGATATGACAAATTAATTCATCAAATACTAAAAAAGCGTAAATTTCTGAGTGACTCAGTTATGAGAAACTGTGAGAGTCTTTGAATTTGTTGTTTGATTGCAAATATCGGAGGTTTTTGTGCACCGAATGCCAAATCTTACGGAAAGGCGTTATTTTCGGTTTATAAACATCTATGAATGCATCGATTCTCGAGTGAAAGTCACAGACATATTAAATATTCTTTATATCAGATTTGAGTTGAGTTGAGTGGTTATCCCCACTCTTGCCTTCAAATGCATTATATAATAATGGATTTGAAGGGAAATCATTGTTGGGTTGAAATGTTCTGACAAATAACTCACAAATAGAAAAACAGAGAGTCTGACAACAATTGCATTCAAAGTTTAAGTTATGATAAATGCATTCGTCGGACAAATGATAAAAGTTTTGAAATAAAGTTAAGTTAAGTCAAGAGTCGTTTTAGTCGTTTTAGTTTTGTGACAATTAAAAGGAGTCGATTCTAATTATAAAGCATTTGATGGCAATTGTATTCAGTTATGCGGTTTGAGTTGTGCTACTGGGAGGGGATCTACAGATTAATATATTTTATATATTATATAATATATTTGATATGAAAGCCATTTAGACAATAATATGTAAAGTCGAGGCAGTGTGAGGCCAATGCACTACAAGTCGAGATCATAAACAAAGAGTCTCGAAGTTATGTATATTCTCTTTATATTAAGAGAGTTTACTACCAGAAAAATGAACAGCTCTTCCCACGCCGACAACATAGAACAGGCCTTCCCTTTGTAAGAGGCCATACTTCTTTTAAAATGACTAAAAGAATTAAAAAAGGTTAATAATAGGTCATTCCTTTCGCACATGTGAGCACTTGTTGATGCAGTGGTTGCCAGTGGTTCGCATGCAGTGGTGTCTGCTTTGCTTCTATTCTCTTCTCTTTTCAATCATTATATACTTTCTCTGAAAAATCAAATCTCTTTTTGGTTGTTCTTCTCAGTCATCCACTCCTTATGACAGCTAAACATTTTTTGATTCTTTTCTTTTGAAATTATTTGTTCCTTCATTTCAGATATAAATGCAATTACCAGAAAAGAGATTATGATTTTTGCCTTCAATTCACACTATATATAGTTTTTCATATATTTTTTATATATCATGCAATCTATGATATAAGTTGAATGATGTGATGCACGTAATACCACTAATACATTATCAAACGGCAAACTAATCCATTTGGTTCACGTCAGAAACCAGCAAAATCCAAGGCATCCAATTATTGCCGGCGCAACAGTTTTTTACTTTCTTACGCTTTTTTGCATTCTTTCAGACATTATTTTTTTTGATTCTCATTATTCACATTCCATCCAAACCTTTAGATTAACTTTTTATTAATATTATTTTGATTTCAACTCAACTCAACTCAACTGTCGATTATTTATTTTGGATTTTATTTCAAAAAAACTAATTAATAATAATAGACAACAAAAATGATTAAAAAAGAAGTTGGGATTCATTTCCGGTGATGTATCATAAAAAACATGACTGGAATTTCAAATTGAAAATTAGATAAAACTTTTATTTCGTTTTAAACATTTTCCATATCTTTTTCGTCTCATTAATTGCTATGAATGTCAATCAATTGAAAAAATGTCAAAATTTTAACTCCAATTTTGAAAAGTAAATAATTCTCTTTAGGGATCAATTTATTCGAGTTCTATCATATTTTAATTCAATTAAACTGATTTTCATAGCTTTTCATTGAAGGCATTTAATTGAAAAAAAATCAGAAAAGAGTTCATTATTTTTTCTAAAAACAAAATTCTCTTTAATTATGAATTATAAATAAATTCTTTGTAACAAAAGAGAAGACTTTCAGCCAATGCTAACACTTTTATAATAAGAAATTTTCTCGGAATCTATTCTTTCAAAACTTATTTTTATAGTAAAAAAAAGAGGGAAATGTTTCAGTCATTTATAGAATCGGATTCATCGCAAAACTACGACAAACTATTGAACTCTTTTATGTTTGAATTGATTTCACAATCATTAAGTATTGAACATCCTTTGAATATATAGTAGCAATGCCAATTATATAAGACAGGACATTGTTAGGCACTGTGAGTGAACTAAATTTACATATTTTTGTTTTCGTGATTAAAATGTGATAAAAATCAATATTTAATTTTAGAGAAATTATTGTTATTATCTTTTCGTTAATAAATCAATTTTTATGAAATTTTCAAATAAATGAATAAATTTGAATCAAAATGAATGTTCTTTGAAAAACTCAAAATAAATTCTTTTAAATGAAAAGTTCTGAGAATATTCTTTAAGAAGAATCAGAGCAACACTTTTTTCAAGTCAAACACAATATTGTCTAAATTTTTAGCGATTCATATAAAAGATAATTTTTACAAAAAATTTAAACAAAAATGAATGCTTCCAATATTGTCAATGTTGTGAGGGTTGTTTTTTGGTCAAGAGTATTTTTATGAATGAAAAGTTGGCATTTTTTCAAATTAGTCCAATTAAAAGAAATAATATAATCAAATATTTGGAGAAGAGATAATGTTTCGCAGTTGTCTCACACTTAAACTCTTGTAAAATGTTAGATAAGAAATGGTTTGAGTTTTGAATCACTTGAAGTTCAGATCGTATAACAATAAAAGTCATTCAGATATTTAGGAAATTTCAATGCATTCATTGCCCGCAGAAATGAATCTTATATTCATTTATTCGGTTAATTCTAACAGAGTCTGAGTTATCTGGAAAATGACACGTAATTGAGAGTAATGTTGTTTGACTGGAAAGCATTTAGTAGATAACTAAAGCCCTAAGACTCTCCTCGGAGTCGGACCCGACGTCTAGAATAGCTTTTAAAGTGTTTTTTATGCCATTAAGTAATGCTATTGAAAAGATGCGAACGACTATATATTGCAATTATGGCACTCCGTTGACAAAACTGATGCAATCGCTAATAAAATAATGTCTCACCTGTTGTGGTACTGATTTCTTTCCTCTGGTCATTGGGTGCAGTTCTTCCGTAGAGACCCATTAGTCTGAGTTGTGTTAGCCTTAAGTCGACGACATCCTCATCAGCTGATTCATCGGCATCTTCGATGTCATCTTCACTTCCACTTCTTTTAGTGGTGAGATCCATTGGATTAGTGGCACCGGACCTGACACCGGACCGAACACCGGATTCGCTTTGGTTTGTAAATGATTTGTCATTCACTTTAAGATCAATTAAAGTTTGAGATTTATTTTCATTTATTAGTCCATTAGTTTTGGTATCATTTTCCTGATGACTCAAATCTAGAGGTTGTGACTGATGTACAGTCGAGTGATTAGTAGTGCGTTGGAGTGAAGCACATCGTCTGTTGCCTGTGATTGATGTCAATGATGTCACTATAGATTGTTGATGACTAGACTCCTGCAGTTGCACTTCAAATGAATCGCCAACAGAAGAAGTATATGAGTCTGAACTCGATTTACCATTAATTAGTTGATTATCGCTTTCGTTATCACTTAAGTCTTCATTAGTCTCATCGTTACTATTGTTTTCAAAATGATGTTCTTCTTCGTTGTCGTCGACAATGAATATACTTCTCGGCTGAAAGTTTTTTCGTTTATTTCTTTGTGCGCCGGGACTCGAGTCCGAAGAGTTTTTAACTGATAAAAGTCTGTTGGCATCACTTGTCGGCTGAATTTCATTGTAGTCATAGTTGGGATCATCCTCGGGGTCTGATTGGGCTTCTCTTAAATGTTGATTTGGATGAGGCACTTGTGAACATATTTTAACTCTTTGCTGGTTAAGTATATCACTGGTCAGCAAAGAATTGCTGCCATTCGTAGATCCGGTCTCTGCAATGAATAAGTGATGCTCAGAATCCTCGTCATTGATAACACGCATATTGAAGGCACTGGAAGTGTTTGGACTACTTGTTCTTTTATCCTGTGTCGAGTCAGTTGCCTCATTCATATTTGTTGACCATTTGACTCATCTCCAAATGTGGTCGTTATTATCACATAAATTGAACCTCGAGTTGAATCAGTGCAAAGACGACACTCCCTTTCATTGGATCACTAGAAGTAGAATAAAATAGAAAATCGGTATAAAAATAGGTATCACTTAATATAATAGTAGTGTTTATTATGAGAGACAAGTTTTTCATTGACTTCACTGCTATAAAGTTACCGTAAATATGGAAGTGGTATAAACGGAATGCTTGCTTTCAGACCAAATACTCGATACGAATCTATATTCACATAAAGGAGGGGCAGGCAATGCATGCAATGCAATCACATTTAGCATTAAATGTGCAAATCTCGCCAATGGGGCAACAATTGGGCGGCAATCAAATCTTTTTTCCTAAAGAATACAAAAAAGTCACCAGAAATAACACCGCACAGAATAGCACAAGAATAGCATTTAATGCCCTAAAGGACTTCAACTTATATATGAATATTATTTTTACCCAAAATTTTTTGATGGAGATTAAGAACCAAATTACACGTTACTATTGCCTCTGCCTTTCCTATGCTTTTCCTATGCCTTTTCCAATGCCTTTTTCATTGCTTTCTTTTTCCAATATTTTTGAATTTTTCACTCAAACCAAACAAAAACTTTCAAAACTAATGCCAGTGTTGTGGGGGACGTGAGAAAGCAATTTTCGGGACAAAAACTTTTTTAACAACATTTTATACGTTAATGTGATTTCACAATCGATTGGTTGCAAACATTTATGAAATTCATCGCAAAAAAACATTGATATAAGTTTGCGCTCAGAAATATCTAATAATAAAAATCATAAAAATTATCGAAATTTATATAATTTTAGGTTTTCTTAAAACTAATTTTCTTCTCAAAGAAGGAATAATAAACAAATATTGTTGCTAGTTCAGTTGATAGTTGAGTTACTAGTTCAATTGCTCATTCAGTCTGTTTTAATGCTTCCAACAGTAATAGCGTTAAAGTCGTTATACAAAAGTCAAGCGTTTGTTGTTATGTAGTTATTAAGTGAAACACTTAAGCGATACAATGAAAAGTGATTTTATGCAAAGGCTATAGTTATGGCTATAGTTATGTAGAGATGTTCTTAACATTTATGAAATTAAATTAATTTAACTGATCGGTGTCTAACGCACATAAAACAGAGCAAAACAGTTGTTTGCAGAGAATAGGCATACAAGTGGTCAAACGCTTGTGATGGCACAGCACAGTTGCAGTCATATGATAATCATAATAATTTAGCTGTCAGAATTACCCCTCACGCCCATCACTTCATTCAATGGCCTTTTTGT
Source organism: Galumna obvia (assembly GCA_034695785.1). Classification (NCBI taxonomy): domain Eukaryota; kingdom Metazoa; phylum Arthropoda; class Arachnida; order Sarcoptiformes; family Galumnidae; genus Galumna; species Galumna obvia. The sequence goes on from JAQFZM010000160.1 coordinate 29,183, forward strand.
TTTGTAAGACTAATAAAAAGCAATGCTTTGAGAAAAATGTGATTCTTTTCAATATAAGCAAAAAATATCAGGAATGTAATGGTTATGTTCTGATGGGCACCGACTCTGATGGGCACCGACTATGATGGGCACTGCTTATGATGGGCACTGTCTATGATGGGCACCGCCTGATTTATATTTCGATTGTAAAAACGTCAAAATAAAAACCAAAAAATATTTTTCTAAAATTACATTAAGTTTTTCACTATTTATAAAACTTAAGACTAAAACTAAGACTAAGACTCAGTGAAAATAAAAGTCACTCCAAATGATTGCAGAGAAAAAGGACTAACACTGGAACTACACTAACACTGCACTCATCATAATATAAATACTAAACGAATCAGTGAACAAATCAGAAACGCTCCATAAATTGTAAGCTTGCAAAATTTATAACTCATTCAAAAACAAAAGAAATAGACAAAACTCTTAGCACTGTTTCTCTGGTTGTGGCGTTTCGCTACTTTAAAGCCATTAACCATTGCTTTTGTGGCTCTCATATCAGTTTTAGAGCATTTATGACGAAAATCTAAAAAATATGAGTTGAGTTGAGTTTTGTTTCGCTATAATTATATTTGTCTGGGAATGTAGTGTAGAGTTCTGTAGCTCTGCATAAATACGAGAGAATTGAGAGAATTACAAGAATAAGATTTTGACTTTTGTGTCCCATTCTCTCATTCTGTGCTACTCTCTGACTCTTTGTTAGAGTGGAGTGGAGGCCTGTATGCACTGTCTGATCAGCTCATCTTCTGGTTCAGTATAAATGAAGTGATGCCAACATCTGCTCATTTGATTCAATGGTGGAGTTTCAGAGTTTCAGAGTTTCAGAGGGAAAGAATGCAAAATCTTATTCTCTATTAAAAGCGTTGAGCAGTCATTGCAGTCATTCTCATCAAATTTGACTCAATAAACAGCAAATGAGCCAATCCTGTGTTGGCCTCTCTTAATGTTGAGCTCTGTCTGTCTAACCTGTGATCTGCTGTCAGTTTTTCTATTTTAAGTGATTTTTAATTCATTTTTCTTTTTATTATTTATAAAAAGAGAAAAGAAGAGCGCAAAACACAAAACACATTTGCATTTAAATATAATAAAAGAGCATAAAATAATAGCAATAATGTGGACAAAAGACATCCTGGTGCGATTATGGGAGGGCACAATCCATATATGCTTAGACTCTATTTGAATGATAATAAATTGGGAAAAGAAGTTCACAAAAGTTTCTTAATTAAGAAAGTGTGCGACACTCTGTCATAGACTTAAAACTTATATTATATTAATGTTATAATAGTTTTGCGGCATTCGTATAGAGCACTGGTATGTTTTGCGGTCAACTCATTATATTCATGAGCAGTCAATCGGAAAATTGTGTCTTACGATCCGTTACTGAAGGGGTCACTCAAATTGAGCGAATCCAGTTTAGATGACACCATAGCTCAAGACTCGCATCTAATCTTATTCTCTCCTCAACTATTAAGTCATATAACTGGAGGCTATTCTGAGATTTTTTTGTTTAAAATTTTTCAAATGAGAAAAAGACTTTTCTGGTGTAGGGGTCATGGGAGAGGTCATCTTACCAAAGCTGCAATTTTATGTAAAAACGCACGCAATTGCATTAATGTCTTCATGTCGCCACCACTACCACCACTACCACCACTACCATCACTAACATCACCAGTGATTCACTACTGCCATCACCACTTCATCAAAGAGTCAGAGCCAGAGTAGAGCAGAGTATGTCAATGACACTTTGCATGCCTATTATGATTTATATTAATATTATCCGTTCCATTCTCGACATCTTATAAATAGACAATAAGCACAACACACAGTCGTCTCAACTGTTGACAAACTTAATGGAGTCTAAAATTATTTCATACTTTTCTCTCTATTATTTTCCAGTAAACTGAACCGGAAAACCATAGTTTGCCAGTCAATTGAAGCGCGTGTATGTGTGTAAAGGTTAAATGCAGTAAGTGGTAAGTGTGGTAAGTGCTAACACAAGGTGAGTGAGAAAACATAGGACAGACACCCACTATTCTACTCCTTAAGTGAGTTTTCAATTCATAAGAAAAGTTTCGCTCAAATTTCTTATGAAAGGCGGAGATTAAGAAAAATCCATTTCATAAGAAAAATGACAATTATTTGCAAATAAATTATTTTTTGTTTCAAATATCAAAACTTTTTTTAATTTAAAAAACTTAATGTCAACTGAAGACCAATTTTGCGTGCGATCCACAACTGTCTAAACTCGTCAGTTAACCAACCCTTAGGCTATTCCAAACAGAGGGGACAGAATCAAGAGAGAGAACGAGAGAGAAGGAGAGAGAGAGAGAGAGAGAGAGAGAGAGAGAGAGAGAGAGAGAGAGATTGAAAATAGAGAAAAAGCTTTAGAAAGGCGAGTAAAAGGGAGGAAAGGAAAGGAAATTGCTAATTTATTTATTCCCAGAGAATCGTAATCGTGATGAAATAAAAAGACAGAAAAATGTGCTCAACAGTCGAATGGAGGCAATAGAGGCAAAGCGCAAAATACATGTAAAGAAACAAAAAGGCTATCATTAGAAAAGAGATTCGGGAGAAAAGACAGAGAAAAAAATTACAAATTATGAAACATTAAAACAGTATTTCCAGTATTCGTTCTCATCAGAGGTCAAAATCCTTTCTTATATTTGATGTGTGTTTGCACTGCATATAAGTTGTCTTAACATCACAATTACCACTAAATGCTGAGAGTTCTGAACATTTGTTAAGCTCTTTATAAAAAATGCCATTTTTTCCGTATTCAACAAATTTCTTGTAATATAAAAAGCATTTGGCCTTCAATACTATGCAAACATCATATATGCCTTGTTTGACAGCACAGCACATACAGCATTCGCCAACACTCGTGGCTTTTCTTCTGTTGTTTTAACACAGTGGTAATCGCACTGCACACTGTGTCTCTCTAACAACCAGTGCTGAGTTACTTGACATCAGCAAAAATGCTGTGAAAAAAAGGGGGCAACAAAGCATCCAAAAACCAAATGGTTATTGTCCTTGGATTCCAATAAGGCGAGAGAGAGAGAGAGGATATGAGGGGACAATCATATTATTCATTGGCCTCTATTGAAGAGGAGAACGATTGCATCTGAAACTCGTTTCCTCATCGAAATAAAAGGAAATTAAGTATAATTTAATATAAGTCTTGAGTTATGCAAAAATATTCGTTATATTAGTTCTAAAAATTTCAAAAATATTTGTCATTCATTCAAATCTATTCTCAAATTATATAAACTTTAGTGTTTATAGTTTGTACTAGGTATTTCATTTATCCAACTCAGATCACTCCTAATTGAAATATGATCTTAAAGTTTGAGAATTTTGAAAAATGATTCAGAGCTCAGTTTGAACACAGAATTTAAAATAAATCTGTTTGCTTTTATTCATTTGTTAACTTAACTTGCTTATTTATCATATTTTCACAAAAGTTTAGAAAAACTAAAAATTTAGTTTAATTGAGAGAAATTAAGTTTAATTTATTTTATCCAAAAACGAGTTAAATCTAGAAATTATTTCTTTCTTTCTATACAATCAAAAAGTTCTCAATGAAAGTCTCATTTCTTTAAAAAAGCGAATATTATGTGATTGAGAGCAAAGTCTCTCTAATTTAGATTAAAAATACGCGAATCCCTTATATTTATAATTTGACGACAAATTTATAGTTTTATCAAATGAGTACTCAAATAAAGATCTCATAAAATATTTGTTCGCATCGGAAGAGAGTAATAGAATAGTCGATGAGAAAAGAGTAGTGGAATCACAAAAAAAGATAAAAAATGAGAAAATAAGAAATTTTTAAGTGAAACATCTGCTTTCAATGCTGTCCCAGTGCTTAACCACATTCATCAGATGCGTTGAATGCGAGAAAAAAATTTCTTTGCGTTTTTGGGTAATAGCGTTATATTAGTTGAAGAAATGCAATGTGAGAGACATCGGGTACTCTCTATGAATGGTTGATATCATTGAAAGCGGTCTTATTATATAATATGCATTTATAAGTTTTTTGCGATCGTAAATGTAAAGCCCGTCACTAAAGCCAAGCCTAAGATATAAGTTTGCGCTTATGAATAAAAAGCGAGTCTTTTGTATAAATAGTCGATTGGTGTTTGGTAGTGACGCTCTGGGCTCTTAGCTCTTGGCATGTTTACCGATTTTTTGATTAAAATTCAACTTTTAACTCAAGTAAAAAAGGAAATTTGGTCGCAGTTCTCAACTGCAGCTGCAGTTGTAGTCACTAATCGCCTTATTAATGGACGATACGACTCAAACACTACTAAACTTTTTCTCATTTTTTTAGGAACACTTTCTTTTTCATGAGAGAGAAAAAGAGAGAGAAAGAGAAAAAGAGAAAGAGGGGACGCAAAGGGTCTATAATAGAATCATTTGTCAGTATTATATACTTTCATTGTTATTCACTTTTTTTGTATAAATGAGAGGATATCAGAGGATAGCGGGACGACAGACGAGAGAGAGAGAGAGAGAGAGAGAGAGAGAGAGAGAGAGCACATCCGCATAAATGTGAATTTTTGCATTTCTCTCATCATTTTATGAATTTAAATATAATATTGAGTGTCTCTCCCTTTGCCTCCCTTTACCTCCCTTTGCCTTCTGCTTCTTTTTTGGCAAATATATAAAACTGAGTCTTAAATATTTTTTTAGTTTTTCTTTTGTTGTTATCTCTTAAACTCTTAAACTTTGTGGAACTTTATGTCATAAATGTTAGATAACATGTGCTCTTTATAACGGAAACGTCATTTTTTGGCGAAAGACAACAACAATAATAGAAATAATAATGAGTTCAACAGTTTTTTCCTTTTGATAATATAATATGCAGCTGTTCTTCTCTGTTCTTCTCTGTTCTACTCTCTTCTATTCTGTCCTATTCTGTTCTAGTGGTTCCAATGTTGCTTGCTCTTTTACATTCAATTATCATCAAAATAAAAGAAAATCTTTTTTAATTTAGCAATGCTTTAATGGCAGCACATTTGAGGAATGTGCACCTGCACAGGAATTTTCAAACATCATATAAGTAATAAAGAGCTGACATTGTTGGCAGAACTCACCCCAAACACAACTTGTTTAACATTTAAATGTGTGAAATACCAGAGTTTAATAATTATTCTAATCTATTGTTTTGTTTTAATTTGAAATTAATTCTAATTTTATGCGAATTCACACTCAATGTTAGATCATTTCAACAGAATATTCTTCAAAAAACTTGAGATAATCCCAAAATAAGTCAATTATATGCCTCTCAAATATGATGAACACTAAAGTCGAGGCTTTACTCTTAAACTTATTATTATTATTAATTTGCATTTATATTGAAATTTAGTTCTAAACTATTTTTCATTACTAACTTAAATGAATTAAATAAGAGTCAAATTTGATTAAATTAAAGCTGAGATCAAATGATGAAAAAATTCCTTAACACAGAGTTATAAATATATACTCAAATCTCAAACAATGATATTAAGAGTAATAACAGTTTGATAAGTGTTTTATCAATTTTTCGTTTAAAATAGTGATACAAATGTTTTATAGAATTTTATTGTAGAAGAATTTGATTCAATCAACTCTTGAATAGTTTGAAGGATCGCATAAAAAGCTTAAAATATTTTTATATGTCTTTCAGTTTTAATAAAATCCAAATGAATAGAAAAAGTCTATCAAAAGTCTGACTCAATATTTCATTAGAGCGCATAAACAAAACAAAATTCTCAATAAAAGATAAAATGGAAAAAATTAAAGTTTGGAGAAAGCAATCAAAAGAATTGAGCCCTGAATTGAGCCCTTTAGCCCTGGGCTGTATATATGTGCCATTCATATACATTGTGTTACATTTGAGCGCATTATTATTATTACAAAATATAGATTCCATTAATATTAAAAATGTGCCGAAACTTGACATAAGAAGCCTTTGAGGCATATTTGTTGGACTCATCGCAACTGAAATTATTTAAAAAAAGTAAAACCATAGAAATCGGTGGATATATTGTGAGCCCAACAGCTATTTCTAAATCTTAAATTTTAAAACACATCAATTCATTCAATATTATGGCGATCGAAACATTTGAAGACTAGAAAATTAAGATGACATCAATTCAAACAAAATCAAAAATATTTAGCCTTGTTACTTTTTTTAAAATAACAAATTATATGATTTGGTTAATGAAGAATCAGAATTAAAAATAAATCACAAAATATTTTACTTATTTTTACGATTGAAACGAATCAGAATAAGAATTAATACTTTGTATTAATTTTTCTAAAATTGTGCTGAACTTAACGTATATTAAGCGAATAAAAAGTAATAAGATCAAAGTTTATTAACAATATTATATTATTTTATTGTTTATTCATTATATAAATCTATTTATGATATTTTATCGATTAAATCAAATTTTATGACTGATTTATATTTTAATATTTGATAATTCTTACAACAAAATTCTTTATTTTACTTTAGATTAACTCAAATTCTAATCACTATTAATAAGGAAAAGGAATATACAAAGAGTTGACACATAAAATTCACATTAAAACAACTCTTCGGTAAAACACTTCGACTGAACACAGAGTGAAAGAGAAAGTTTTGTTGTGATGTTTGGGTGGTTTGATTCACGATTTCAAGTGTTAAATAACTTCTGGACATATATTTTGTATTTATAGTACTATTAATGTAAATATGTGTCGATATTATGTCAGAAATTAATGTGAAAGTCATTAGTTATTAAGTCATAATTATTAGTTAGTTATGAGTCAATTGAATGAAGAGAACATAACAATGGAATTCCCATTTTATCGCTTCATTTTATTTTTGGAATCGATATTCAATTTTTATTAATATAACAAAATTTTAAAAAACCAAATGAAAAGCAATGAATGGTTTAAGACTGAGTTGCAATGGATAGCCATGGATTGCTATGGATTGCTATGGATTGCATGCCAAAAGACTCAGAGTGTGCTGAGAATCGTGACCCAACCCAATCACTTGTGAGCAAATAGTCTGAGTTAATGGAAGAATTATGCATTGAATGGATTGAAGTAATCATGCGATCACTGATCACATTATAATATTGCCATTCAATTCAGTCACAGTTACTGTCAAACAAAACTCTGACTTATATTCATTACTATAGAAATCAATTGCCATAAGAAATGGGAAATAAAACATTTAATTTCTTCAAATTCTCTAATATTGTGTTTACTTAAAACTCTAAAAATTGCAAAATAATGAAATCGTTTGAAGAAAATAAACAAAAAATGCATTTTAAGATTTTCTCTTTTTTTCTCAAATTTTTCATTAAAACTCATTTCTTTTCCACATTTTTGTAAAACAAAGCAATGGATGAAAATGCGATTATATTAACTTTATTCACACAACTTATGTGCGGTGCGAAAGAATTTTGCAAAACACTGGCACTAAATTTAGCTTAGAATTAAAGAATTGTCTTTACTCTTACAATGTTTTATGGAATTTGTGGAAAAAGCAGTTAATTAACTTTTCATAGAAGTGCCAGCAATAAGACATTAGAGGCAACAGACGCGGAAACACCAAATTATAGCAAGACTTTAGGTTCCAGTATAACCATACAAAACATCGCCACTAAACCATTCAATTAAAAGCAAAACAAATGATAAAATAGAAAATTAATTCTTGACCAAACTCTGGCACAGCTCACAGATCGCTCAGGTATAGCTATGGCACAACTCAGACACGCGTCACTCACTTTATGGAATATCACGAACTATTCTCAACTATTCTATGAACTATTCTTTATATTTTCAGTGCAGTCGAGAGTTAGCCATAAAAACTTTCAAAGTCTAAGGAAATTATTTGAGCCAAAGATTTTTGCAAATAATTTATTTTTAAAATCTCTAAATCAAAACTAAAGTCAAGAATTGATTTGGGAAAAGGGCTCACAATATAAGCACATAACTTCTCAATCGAGTGGGTTCTGCTTCAGTTTTATCTTTTAACTTTCATATGGTTTCATATTTATGTGAGTCTAATGTGAACTTTCATTTTTTAGGAAACTCATGACTGCTTTGGACTTTGAGATGAAAAAAATGCGATCTATAATAAAAAAGGGCTTCAAATCGTTTTTATAGAAAACATAGAAAAAGGGGTGCATTTCATTTCATTTTCAATCAAAAGTTTGTATAACTGAAAGTGTCGGCAAAAACTAAACACTTCTCTCTCTCTCTCTCTCTCTCTCTCTCTCTCTCTCTCTCACTCTCTCTCTCTCTCTCTCTCTCGACTCACTTTCTCTCTCTCAAACATCTGTTGTAGGGCTGACTAAATTTGGGAAATGAATTCAAGGGTTATAAAAAAGGGCAGACAATCATTTTATATATTTTCAGTGGTGTTCAGTTCATCCCTCGTGGGATCATTTCTAAGGAAAGTGTAGAGCAGTCAATAGCGAAACGATTATATAACTCCTTTTTTGCCATAAAGAGTAGCAAAAAGCAATGGAATAACAGCTGTTCTAAGGGGTAAAGTATTGAATATTGAGAAGACGCACAGGGTTTACATGGTTTACATGGTTTACATTGCACTGGATTTGAAGATTGGTTTGGGGGGCCGAATGCCAAATATTATATTGTGCTCTCACTGCAAAAGTTTCGGATGAATGTATTTTTGTGCAATAGTTTGCGATAAGCCTCGATCTAAAGGGGATACTATTTTTACCATTTTTTGGATCGAACACCAAAATCCTTGTTTTTCTTGAATAACACCAAAGATGAGGACAAAAGAGAAACGAATCTTAAAATAAATTTCGAATTTATTCGACACTTTATATGAAGCGAACGATTTCGCCATAAAATCAAAATTTCATTTCACACAACTTTCACTTCAAATTATTTTTCAATTATTTTATTGACTCAACTTTTTTCCCAAATTAATCGATTAATTCATGAAATATAAGGACAGCAACTGATAACTAGTACTGACCTAAACTATCGCTAATACAGTGTAATACACTTTTTAATACATAACTGACTTCTATTAAAATCAGTAGAAAGTATTAAATGAAAAGTCAAGAATTTCTTGACTTATATAATACCAAAGTTTCAATGTTTATATGAATACAAAACTCACATTACAGGCACTGACACTTTCCCACGAATACAAACCCTCTCTTCAATAATAATTCAAAAATACAGCATTTAATGAACCGGTTTTAAGTGAAAAACATAATAATCGTTATCCGTATGGATGTAATTATTTTGCAAACACTAACAAATTCAATCTAGTCAACTCTTCTCTATATTTGTAAATTGATCATACAAACTATCACAAAACTATCACAAAACTATCTAGACTATTTTAAAGATAATAATTTTTGGAAATAAAAAAATGAGAGATAGAGAATGAGTGTATTCTCATATTCTTATATTTTATGTTTGAATGCATTGAAATAACAGTTGTCTCACGAATTTCATTGAAGAAATCGATGATATATAGCAGTGAATAATAAAAATAATAACTCGATATAATCGAAGGGAAGGGAAGGGAAGGGAAGAGCAGTGAATTCGATAAGAAAGTGAATGTTTTTTGGAAATTAGTTTCTATGGAAACAATGATAAAACTTTTGAACGAACTTCGCTCCAAATAGTAGTACATAACGGGCTAACACTTCAAAAGGCATTTCAGCATTAATTGCATTTTGAGACAAACTTTCGATAAAATAATCACAAGACATAAGACATTCAATGCTTACAAAAGGAATGGGCGGCACTTTTCCCACAAATCAACAAATTTCACACTAAATTTTAGTTATTTTTATAAGTCCTACAAATATAGAGAACAAAAACTCATAATTTACTCGATTTAACCCTTTTTTCAAATTTTAAATAAAATAATTAGATATTAATAGTTTGTTTGAAAAAATTAAAGTTTACATTTTGAACGAATAAATTTTGCATGATTAAATTTATTGGAATTAATTCTGTTTGTTTATTTGTTTGTAATTAATTGATCAAGGATGGATTCAACTTATTTAAAGCAAATAAAGTAGAGCTCTATTTTTAATTAACACAAAAAAGTATAGAAAATTAAATGCTTTCGTTTATGAAATATAATATGAATTTGATTTGGAATTTGAAAACATCGGAAACTTTTCTTAAAAATAATTGAGTGAAAACTTAGACAATAAGAGCCTTACATCAGATTCCGACAAATCAGAGTCATATCTGATTAATAAGCGTCACATTTATATAACCAATTCTTTGGAGTGAATGATAGCGCCGTTTAATGAAAAGTCGAGTCAATGAAGAAATAGTTCACAAATAAAGGGTAAGATTTGATATGATTTGAGATGAGGCGAACAAAATCCAATAACCGATAAAATAGACGACAACAACATTTGAAAAAAACACTTACTTTTGTTGAAAAACTTAAATTCGTTGGGAAATAGTCTCTAAATTGTGGTTAATTTGTGTGAAATCACTGACAAAAGTATTACATAACGGAATCCATGCAAACAAGTCTTAGTCGGGCGAACAACGCGATCATCAGTGGCTTCACAACACTATTAATGCTGGAGTGAAACAACACAGTCTGTACTGTCTGTGCTCTTCGTCCAACTCTGTGCTCAGTTCTATCCCTCTCTTTCTCTGTGTTATGAAAGCGCCGCCTTTAAGAACGATAGAAGCAATGGAGCAGTGATTACCACTATTGCCACTTGCAATCAAAATGTTATTGATATGTGTATGTGTGCGCTCACTTACAAATTACAAAACTATTGTATGCATTTGAAGGTAAGCTTTTTTCAAATATATTTTTATTTTCAATACTTTCTAAGTTTGAATGTCTAACAACTGAACTAAACCTGCAATACATTAAACTGCTTTCACTTTTCTTTTGCAAAACTCTCTTTTCTGGCGATAAAAAAATGATTGATTTTTCTATTTTTTTCAAATAGAAATTAAAAACTTTTATGCATTCAATGATTGATTTGTGAAACTTTTCTAATTCTTATCTCCATTTAAATGAATTTCAGTATTTTATTCATTAATTTTTTCTGAATTCTCTGCTTTTCTTTTGAAAAGTATCGCAATTAGAATGGATGCGAATTTGCAAGAAAGTAATTACTAGTTGCTTTTCAAAACATAATATTCGCTAACTTTATCTTTGCCTCAAAATCTAAGTGTAGTCACTATTTATCAGTTTTTGCATAAAAACGTTAGTTTTACATGAGATCCGAATTCGTGAGATATCTATTCTTTTTATTAGAGACCCATTATTTTATTGGTTTTGTTTTTTAAAAATTAGAGTCAATCAAAACTTTTAAAAGTGCTTTCATTTTATAATTCATTTTCAATTAATTGATTATTCGATGAATGACTTTAAAGTTATTTACCTCAATACCAATGAACAATGAACTAGCACATTATTGGCTATAATTTAGGCACAACTTTTTTCGTGAAATATTTTTATTATTTCACATTTTATTCCAAAGTTTTCATTTTTAAAATCTTTTAAAAGACTTTTCTTTTAAAAATAAGAGTAATGACAGGTCTGCAGACAGTTTGCAAAGAGTGCCGATAGTTTCCTAAATTCAAAATAATTTCAAAAGAGTATAAACATTGCAAGAGTACTGCAAAAGCCTTTCATTCCAGAGAAACATTAAAATTGAGTTCCAGACAAAAGACATTTTTTCAATTAAACTAAAAAACATCGAAAAGTTTTTATATTTATAGTTATGTCAACAAAATTTGAGTTTTAGTCAATTAGTCGTCGATTATGTTTAATGTCTTTAATTCAATGAATTTTCTTTAGATTCTCAACAAAACCAAACTTTGATTTCTATGAATTCTTTAAATAATTTATTTGTTTTCTTTCTTTGATAGGTTTGGAATAAAGAAATGGTCTAAAATATATGGACACAAGTCTTTAAATTTTGGTGAAACACTATTTAAGTTTATATTTTAGTCTATATTTTACTTAAAGTTTATAATATAAAAAAGGAATGTTTGTCATCTGTTTTACTCGAATTACAACAAATTGAAGTATAGATCAAATTAAAAGAGTGTATATAATTTCATTCAAATTTTGTTTAAATCACTGGAATTTTAAAATAGTTTAAAAGTTTACTTAATTTTTAATGTTTTATCAAATATAAGGCAAAGTATTAGAATTGATAAAAAATGTGATATAAACAAAAATTAACCTGGTTAATAAACTTTATATTTAATACTCTTGGCTCATCTAAAATTTTCTGCTATCATCTAAAAAAGTGGATTCAGTCCTATTTAGGTTCTAATTAAACGCTAATTGAATTGTAGGCATTAGTGGTATTATTTGTATATAAGTGGGCGGACTTTTATTCTGTTTAGAGAATAGTTCTTAAATTTATGGACTAATTATTGTTTATAAAAAAGATTTTTTAAGGCAATTTAAGGACAATTTTCTCATTTGTTGGCCAAACAGTTAATTAAAAGAGTGTATCGGATAAAAATGTATTTAACAGGAGTTGAAACATGAAATTTGTGTTTAGGCTTACCTTACCTTTGATTAATCAAAAGACGAACTGTTATTATAAGTTTAGAATCGATTAAAAGCATAAAATTGAAAAACAATGAATAATTAGTATTGTGTTATATCATCGAAAGGCCGACATTTGAGTGTTGATGAAAACGCATTGATTATCGTTATTAGCATTTTTCACAATTGACTGGAAATGGACGGGAATCGAATCGTTTGGCATTTATGCGAAACATTTATTCCAGAGCTCCGGCCCAATGACAGTGAGAAGCATAAAATATTGGAAATTCGCTCCTTTGACTCTCATCACGAACACAAACCAACACAAAAAATATTACCTTTTTTTGTTTATAATAAATACATTTGAAAGTAAGAGAAAAGAGAGAGAAATGCAGAGAAAGAGACAATTTATAGATTTTAAGGTATAATACACAGAAATTAGTGTATGTGTTGGAAAGGCATATAAATACATATAAGGGTATAATTTAGTTTAATGTAATGCAGAATTCATCATTCGGTCACATCTTGGAATAAAATCAAAAAAGTTTCAAACATTTTTGTTTTTTTAAAAAGTTATTTGCGCTACAATTGCGGTAACTTCTCTTCTCATCCAAAATAACAGATTATCTTCTTCTATGAGCTATAGCTATGGTATGGCTGATCGCATACAGCAAATGGCCTGAAATGACAAAATTACAGACTAGTCGTCAACATTAAAATCGACTCTTCTCTCTATAATTATAGTTCTGAACCAAAGAAAAGATATAAGCAATCGGAGAAATGGCGTGATCCACATCATAATGCTTTCCCTCAAATCGTGGTATCATTTTTCATAAAATAAATGCTCACATTTAAACTAAGGTGTGTTCTCTCTCTCTCTCTCTCTCTCTCTCTCTCTCTCTCTCTCTCTCTCTCTCTCTCTCTCTCTCTCCCTCTCAACTAAAGTCTGCATCACATATATAACAATAAACTTAATTATTAGAAATGACTTCAAACTTTGTAACACTTGAAACGAATATTACATTACATTTGATTTCATTTCTTTTTAGTAATTCCAACAAATTTTTCATTTATTTATTGATTTAATAATTAAATTACTTATAATAATATAAAAGATTTTGTTTAGAAATTATATTTTAAATTCTTTCGTTGATTTGATGACTTGTCTTACAATTAATGTCATAATTAATGTCAAAATATTTTGGGAGAGCAATGATTCACTCAGAATAAGTGCCAGTACTGTCTTTAAATTGTCTTTAAATACTTGTAAAACATAACAGAGATTTTCTCAATGACTCGCAATAGAGAAGCATTTATTTGACATTTGATGGGTTACTTATGAACCACTTTTGACAGTTTAAATTTGTAGCAATACTTGTACTCTGGTATTACATGTTTGCCCAAAAAACCATATCCTATCTAAACTTTTTTTAGACGTTTATCTTTTGAATCCACGAACTAATTAGCAAAACAGAGAAAACTGGTTAATGTGTGACTAACAAAATAAGCAAAATAATGGCCAAATAATTGCTTCAATTCGAGTTTGTCGACAAACTCATTAGCACGCAATATTGGGGAAAGGTCCATTACATTTACACACCACAGGAACGGGAAGCAAACCCTTCACTAAAATCAGTTCATAAATCAGAGCCAATAAAAACTTTAGTTAATACAAAACAATTGTTTTACAAAACAAATGTTTGGCTATTCTTTCATTTGAGTTAAAAAATATAAAATTTATTTCATTACGAAAAATGAATTGAAGAACAATTTGAAGAACAAAAACAATTACTTCAGAAAAAAATGAAATAATTCTTTTTCTGAGAAACACTTTTGAGATTGAATTCATGATTAAACTTCTAATATATAATCAACAGAAAAGTTATCCTCAGAATTGAAGAGAAAACTAAACCATTTAACTTATTCTATATCAAGATTTTTCATTTAATAATTGGACAGTTTATCAAAAAACTTTTGGAACTGAGAAAAATAAAACAAAAGTTTTATAATTTGCCAAATCATAGGTTACAAAATGAACAGAATAGTGAACAGATAAGTAGATACAACAGTTTTTGGTTCCACTGAACATTTACTCTATCAGATTCTCTCTCTCTCTCTGTCTCTCTCTCTCTCTCTCTCTCTCTCTCTCTCTCTCTCTCTCTCCCATTCGTGAATTGAAGTCATTTTATCAGTGAATTAATGAATAAAAGTTCAAAAATTATTGTCTTTTGATAAATGTCTCGAATTAATCGTCCATTTAATTAAAACAATTATTTTTCAAATTCCAAATCGTTTTTGAAAACAATTAATTGCATTTATAGACTTATTTCCCCTCATTTTAGGTGTGACCACAAAACAATTATTTCATTCAAAATTAAATTTAGATATTAATTAAGTCTATGAACTGAACAATATTTAAAAATTTAGGCTTCATTTAAGTCTAATATAACGTAATTTTAAAGCTATAATTATTCCTATAAAGTTTTACAATTGTATTCATTTAAGGTAAACAAAGATTTTATATTAAAAATTTTCTGATGAATTGGTCAAATAGCAAATCTGGCCCTAGATCAAAAGATATAAAATATTTGTTGATTATATTTATATTGAAAAATTGAAGTATATGGATAGCCCTTGGTCTTCTTCTAAGTAAATCTAAAAGCAAATTATTACATTTCTACCAAGATGCAATCATTTTTTACTGAGTTCTATTGTATCATTTAATTACATTATGTTATTAAAGAAAAGTACATTTTTATATAGACATAGCTTTTTGTTAATAAATACTTTCTTTACTCATTCAATAATGTTATATAATATATATGGATAAGTTAACGTGCTTGGACATATTACATATCCACACTTTATTTCCTATGTATGGTTTAATAAAAGACCTAGATCCTATGATTTGGTCATTAAATAAAATATTAATCGAATAAAAATTTCCTTAAATTGGTTTAAATAAATTGAGTTAATTGTAATTTATAGACGAATATATTAGAATTTATTTACAAATAATATTAGAATTATCGTAAATTTGCTTAAAATATTCAAATATAATGTCTTGGTCAATTTTAAATATTTTACAATTGAATTTGAAATGAAAAATTTGGTTTAAATCTTTCCTAAACTTAAAAGAAAATGGTCAAGGACATTGTCCAGAAAAAAGCTAAGAAAACTAAACTATGATGGAGTCTCTTAACCATAAATGAAAAGAATGTTAGCCTAATATTTAAATAAAGAGTTGAGTCAATTAACTTGGATATGCAAGGTGCTACTAAATTCCTAGATATTCTTGATAATATAACTTATAGGCTATAAGTTATAGCCTTTGTCATATAATTATCTAATCTACTAACTATTGATATCTATTCCTAAAACAAATGATAGTTTAATAAAAGAAAATTAAGTTTTGAATCATTAATTTCTGAACAATTTATTGAAAAAAATAGAAGAAAATGGAACATGGTTATATTTATTGATTCTTATATTAGGAAAGAAACGGATGTGACCTTCAATCAGATATTATTGACTTCTATTACGACAAAATCATAATTATATCGAATCATTAGAAAATGATTTTATCCATTATTTCTTTAGAAACCGAATAGAACTCTCTTTTAGTAAATTATTGTTAAATCGTTTGAATCTTCTTTTTCTTCAGTAATTCTTCTTTTCGTTATTTTTTGTATAAAAAGTTTAATTTTCGAAAGAAATTAAGGAAAATTCCAGATTTTATTGATATCCTTCTCTACTGATGTTTGTGTAAGAGTACTGTTATTTCTATTGGACACAAGACTAATGTCATTCTAAGACTTAAATTAACTTAAATTATATGCTCTGAAAATATTAATGTAAAATCTAAATGTCATTATTTATTGCTTAACAAATTTGTTATAATAAGAGAAAAAGTTATTTTTCTAAAAATGAATTCTTTCGTAATTATATTTTATGACTTCAAAGATAAAAATTGCAGTTTTAAAGCAATACATATATTATATCATAATTTTATGAAAAACATTTTTCTCGTGTGAATAGTGAACACAAATAATACAATTGATTAAAAAAATGATGGATTTCTTTAAAAAATAATTCTAAGAAAATTTCAAAACTTTTATTGAATTTTTTCCTCGAACTATCATCATTAAAATTGACATGATAACTTTTATTATTATATGATTAATATAATTTTAATATTTATTGTATTTATAACTCAAAATTTTAATCGTTTTTTAGGAAATTAATTTATCTCTAAAATGATTAAAAGTATAGTTTACTTTAGTTTACAATTGATTACTCTATGATTTAGTGGCATAAAAGTATCAAGTAAATTTTTTTAAATTTTAATTTTTTAAATTCGATTTGAATATTAAAATTATATTAAAGGGATTATTATAGTAATTTAAAACAATCAATTAAAATGTGATAGGTACCTTTTAATCTATAGACTTTTACAAGTCTTAACATAAGACTATTAAGACTTACGCCTTAAAGACATTTAATATATTTCTTATATAAATATTGTTTTCAGAATTCATAATAAAGACTAAATTGATAGCAATTAATAGCAATACTTTTAATAATAAACAATTAGTGTATTATCAATGAGTAATCTTTCATTAAACAGATATAATGACAGCAATTCTATCGATAATATAAAATATAATATTAAGCCTTCAAACGAAAATAAGTTAAAAATTTATTTAAACAAGAGCATTTTTGTATTTTTGTTACAATTAAAAATAGTGGTTTTTATGATTATGTCATTATTTTAAATGTTTCGATTGTTCTCCCCTTTCAATAAAACTCAATGTTTAATATAATTGACAATTGGTGGTGAGTCTGACAAGACTAGAGTCTCGATCTACAATTATTCTCAATCGGGTACATTCGAGAGTCTCGAATTAGAGTGACCAGGTCTATTTTGTATTCCAGTAGTCAGGTATTCCGGAAAACATTGGCTCCCCATTTGGCCATCCCTGCATTATTTAATTTCGTTACTCGAGTCTACTCTCGATCTCGAGCAAGAAATCCTGGCCGAGACTTGAGAATTGATTTTGACCTCTAAACCCATCACTAATGTTTAGCTCTCAATGAATAACTATAACCTATAATAGGCTATAGTCTATAATCTGTAGCGACACAAACTCTCATATCATGTATTCTAATCATATAAATAAAGTTAATCTCTAAATAATAGGACAGAATAAAAATATTTCAGATTTGATAGTTTTTACAATTAAATGACATTAATATATAAGTATTGCATAAATGTTTACTATTTTAATCTCATTAAATGAAATAAATACAAAACATAACAAAATTAATAAATATTTCAATTTATTTGCAATGTTTTTAAAAGATGTATCTTTACTGCATCTAAAAAATTATTCAAATTATTTAAATCAAGGTAAATATTTTGTTAAGTTTTCTATTTATTTCATTTAATGAGATTAAAATAGTAAACATTCAATTTTAGTTAAACAATAAATTTGTTATTATCTCGATTTTTGTCATTTTTTAACATTTGATAAACGAATAAACCTTTAGTTTTATAAGAAATTCTAAATAAAGTTAAGAATATATGAAAATAACACTTTTCGAAGCATTTTCTAATTTTACACTTTTTATACTTCTATTTAATCCGAATGACATTTGCATTTCATCCATATTGTTGAAAGTGAAAATGCATTTCATCCAATGGTAATTTGCAATTCGTCCCAACAATACATTGAGTTCTCAACGCTTTGTTTTATGCATAGCATTATATTTCATTCAATCAAATATCAA
>JAQFZM010000161.1:0-47502 GCA_034695785.1 Galumna obvia
TGTTTAAATTCTTTTAATTCCTTTTGATATTCTTTACGAGGAATAGTAATGATGACCCAAACGGCGTCCGTCGGCATAATATTCACTTATATTCTTACTTTAGATTAATTTGAGTTCAATTCACTATTGAATGAATGACTGAACGATTTCTAAATCAGATGTGAATCGAAACCAAAATTCAATGATTTTAACGACAATTTTATTAATAATTTTTGGTTATATTCTGTTTTATTTGATTATAGGTTTAGTGACTAAACTTTAGTCAATCAAAAGAGCGGTTTATAAATAAAAGATTAAGTTATATAAAATTACTAGCAAGGGAAGTTACTAAAAATGGTAAATTTCCTTTAATGTTAAGTTCTCTTTAAATGCCTCATTTTTTAGGCACAGAATTAATAGAGAAAATTAAGGATAAATTATTTATTTTACGATCCCATTATCTTTACGGATGGCATCCCTTCGAATCATTCAATTTCCTAATAATTGTTTAAATTAATTCCTAAACACAAATGATATGATTGTTTTTAGTGATCGCTTTTTATTGCGTGAAATCATTTCAATAAACCGTAAAATATTTCATTAATTATTCGCCAAATTTATATTAATTTACTTTTAGAGGAATCGGTAAACCATTGAATCAAAATTCAATGCCTTTTATTATTTGTTTAATCATTTACTTGAATGAACTCATTTTACAAAACATTTGAAATATTTATCAAAAAATAGGATTATTTACAACAAAAAAATACAATAAATTATCAAGGTATAAACCTTCAAATAAATGTATTAAACTTAAGCAAGGATGGTCAAAGAAACCAACTCTGGTGCTAGGGGGTATTTTTTTATTATAACCTCGACATACCTAATGCTTGTTCATAGAAGTAATGTTTTAAAAAAATTTCAAAAATTTTGAGAGTATTTTGGTTTAAGTGGATATTCCTGTAAAGCCTCCCTTTGGACATTCCTGAACTTAAGTAATAGTTTATTTATAGAATTAAAATCTAAAATAAATTAGTTAATATCCATTATATTCGTAAAAGTTTAGTATCTTGATTAATTTAATATTTTAAATTTTAAAATAAAAAACAAGAAATTAGAGAAAAACTGATTTATTAATCGATAATAATTTAGTATAGAATTGTTTGGATGTTTAAAATGAATTTATTTTATTATAATTTTATTAAATGTAATAAACTTTTCCTTTAGTTTTGTTGGTTTTCTTTACTCTGAAGACACTAATAGTAACACATAATATGATTACCGAAACTGTTATTAAACCAACAATAAAAATGATGGACCAAATCATTTGTTTTGTCTTTCTTTTTGTTATAATGTCTGAAATTGATTCAGAATTCAATGGAGAAGAGGAGCTGTTTATAAACATCTCTTCTTCAGAATCTGTGGCTAATATTGTAATTCCTGTTATGATTTCCTCGATAAGTTGTTTCCTCTCTTCTGTCACGGACTCAGAAAAATTATCGTTAGTAGTATTAGACAATAAATCAATAATAGTTGAGACACTATTATTAGCTATTTGTGCATTTGATGGCCGCCCTTTGATGTACTCTTCAGAACAATTAAGTAATTTATTGATGTCGTGAGGAATGCACTGAAAATTAGAAACAAATTTTAATATAAAATATCATTAAATTATTGAATTATTATTCACTTCTTTTTCAAAAGAATGTGCTTTCATATCAATGATACAATACTTTTGTTTTGATAACAAAATTAGTTTATCCTTATAAGTAAGTGCTGTCATCACATTCATTAAAGATTTGAGTGGTTGTCCGGGTCTTGAATTTGAGGTATCGTCCAAAAATATGAGGAAATTCTTCTGAGTAGTTGTGAGCCATGACCTCAACTTTTGTGGTTTATTTATATTCGAAAAGTTATACAAAATGTAATAATTGTTTTCTGAGTAAAGCATATAAACTAAAGGTTCAGAAGAATTGGAAGTGAAGGCAGAAGTTATGCTCAACTTTTGGAATTCAGGCCATGAATTGACTGATCCCTCATTTACTTTCAAACCATTTGTGTATCCAAACCACTGATTATTCTATTATTTTTTTGAAGAAATATTTTTGAATTTATTTCAAATAAACAAAAGACAGACCACAACAAAGACAGTCATCTTTTGGTCTTCAATTTGAAGTGTGAAAACTATTTTAAACTTTGATTTAATATCAAACCACTTATCGACAATAAGTTTGCCATAAGTCATAAGTCCAGAGTCGCTGTCGAGCGCTTTCCACTGCCAATAGTACTCATTTTTGAAGAGATATGTCTGGTCGTCGTCCGCAACGACCGCTCCGTCTAAAGTGAAATCATTACATAAGTTGAGATCCTATTCGTTAAAACAATTGATTTTAACCAAAAGTATAAAATAAAAGAATTTATTAATAACTACAAACCGGGTCAACACATTTGATATTTGTGACAAAAGTTGACCAAATTGTAATCAAATAAATCAAAAGAAGTTTTGATAACATTTTACTGAATATTTAATCAAATTTTTAATACGAATTTAATTTGAAATGAATGCAACGAATATTTCGCGCAAATATTCATATATTTTAGAACTAAAATATAAAAATTAAAATTTAATGAATGAATGTTTGTCTTATTTAAAAGCTTTTATTAATTTTTGATAATTTAATAAAATTGATAATTGATACAAGGTAATTGTACTAAAGGCATAATTCAGTTTATATTAAATAATATTTCTTTTAATAAAAACATTTTTAAGTTGAATACAAACGACTCAATGGTTTTCTAAAATGAATAATTTATTCAATAATTTATGCAATAATTTAAAAGCTCTTTATCTTTGGTTCTGAGCTGAGGAGAGGTATTCCAAATAAAATATTGACTAATAGGTAACTTTACATATGAAAGGACTGTCAGCTATATTATAATCACCCCATTTAACAAAAATGACATAGTACCCTGGTCGTGATACTTCATAATGAACTTCATATCTATTCTGACCGATCGAAGTGAATGACACTTCCAAAACGTCATCAGATTCTGTGCTCTGGACTCCAACCGATAGAAAACTTCTTCCCCCGTCTTTTGTTGAGACCTTTAATCGATGGAAAACATTATAAGTAAAACATATGATATGCAAAGAACTGACCACAAAACGATTTTTGGCGCCCACCTGTCCATAATAAGCTCCGGCTCCAAATACTTCACACTTTTCTGGATAAATACCCAAATCTTTGTCGTTGTGGACATTTAAATCATTTTCATTGTCGAGAAAATGGTTTAAATGAATGTCATCGAAGTTAACGGGATTTTCGTTATTGAGAAGTCCTGTATATGAAATGTAATTTCCTAACAATAAATTGGAATATTCAGGAATTTCATCGTCAATGTATTGGCCCGAAATAATTGAATTTTGAGTATCATTTAGTTTATCGCAATTTTCATCGTTTACGACATCAATAGTTTGTGATTTGTCTAAAGATCTAAGGTTTGGATAACTGAGACTTCTTCGTCGACATAATTTTGTTTTAAATAATTGACTTAAGTCTGAAAACTGAGCGCAAACACCGCTATCGGTCAGTGATTCAGGAGTTTTCACTTCAGATTCATTTTCTATTGAATCACATTTTGAAAGAGTTTTTTGTTTTGACTCTGAATTTTGATTTTCGTCTTCAATCGTTTGATCGCATAATTCGACTGTAATTTTAAATATAATTAAAAAAGTAATTCGTTTTTAATTTATAAAAAAAATGATATACAAACCATTTCTCTGATTATTTTCAATTTCACTTATTATAACATCAGAAGAAATACGATTATCGTTTGAATGCGAAGAATTACTGATAGAATCGGTTTCGTCTGAATTTCTTCGATTTACAAACGGAATGTTTTTCTCGAATATTTGTCGTCTATTCTTAACTAAAATACAGGGAATTTTTGATGAACTTCTTTCAAATGTGTTCCCATTATTTTCGTTTATATTATTCATTGATTTTATTTCCCAGTTTTTAATCATACTTTTGACCGGAATATATGATCGATAACTAATATTGTGATTCATTTGATAATTGGAAGACTTTTTATTATTTTGTTGATTCTTTGAAATAATAGGATTTTCATCGCTTTTAGTAATGATATCATTTGTCTTATTTCCGGACAAATCATCGAATTTCTCAGTTTTATTGTCTTGAATTATATCCAACTTATTATCAATATTTTGATTGTTTTGTTTTATCTGCAAATCGTTTTCATTCACATTTTCTGAGTGCAAAGAATCGCATTCTTTTATATCAAATAAATTTGTTTTTCTGTTGAAACCATTACTCAAAAATTCTTCTATTTTTGGCGAATTTGAAGACTTTGTTGTGTCAATACTTTTATCATAATTTTTGAATTCAAAGTCCTGTAAATTATCGTCTGTTTGTGATTTTTCATTAATTTTGTCAGAAATATGATTGAAATAATCTAAACTCTGTTGTCGTCCATTAACGACAACCGTTTGTTTGATAACTTTTCTTCGGACAACAGTCGCGCACTCTTCCAATGAAACGGAATCACTTCTATTAAAGGCAGGAATGGGTAGACCCGGAATAAACTTTGTCTGCGATAAAACACCTGAATTTCTTCGTTCACTTATTTCCTGGACATCACAGTCTTCAACTTTGACAGTATATGGACTGTGAAGAATATGCTGTCCTTGCCATATCACTGACAACTTATGAATGCCTTTCATTAAAGGAATATATGTGACAACAATTCGATTTGGAAACACTTCATAAAAGAATGGAATTTTAAGAATATCTTCACAACTCTTCTTCCGACTTAAATAGTCTGCGACCAAAGAAGTGGTGACCACATCAGCCGAAACTCGTTTTCTCGGGTTATGGGTAATAATACGTTCGCTACACATCGTATTATTGGGTCCACTTATTTCAATCATTAAATTTAGTTTTGATGAGGGCTTACAAAATATATTAAAGCGAGCCTTTCGAGTCCTTACGCCCAGAATAAGACCCATTCCTTTAGCAAAACATGCATTTTGGTCACCAAATAGCGATTCAAACATTTTATGACTGTTTCCTAAAGAGTCCTTCAGATTAATTATTGGTCTCTTCAACAAAGATTTCATAAAAAGTTTAATGGCTTCAAATTTAATCTTTGAGAGTAAATAAACTAATTTTGCCTCTTCTTTACAGTCATGTATTTCTTGAGATTCTATCGGCTGTTGAATATAAATTTATATTTGTAAAAATGTAAGCAAGCATATTTATTTGAAACTTACTGAGTCGATGTTCAAATGCTTCTTCACAAGAAAAATGCCTAAATTTAAATTTTCTAGTGCATTTTCTGGAGTCAAAAGATCGTATCTTGGACAACTTCCTGGTATGATTCCTTCGATGAGAGCACAGAGAGCAATGCCATCCTTCCAGTCCTCTTTGAAATTAGTGACAGAAATGGGTTTTTTAACTTTAGTTTGAATCCAAGCCAACAGATTCTTCCTCTGAGAGTAATTATTATAAATTCCTGACATTTTTTAAACAAAAAAGTAATTCAATTGAGATTTATATACATTTCTATATTGACTACAATTGAGACACTCACTGGTCTTCACATTACAAATGAAAACCTTAACCAAGGTTATAAATTTGTCGATTTTTGAAATTCTTATAAAGTTTGTGTACATCCATATAATGTATGCTTTGAGTAAACAATAAGTGGTTTCCACTAAATTATGAAAATTCAAATCACTTTCTATTAAATCAGTTGAACTTTTTTCGTAAATTTTATTCATTTCTTACACAAAATCTAATACTTCTTTGATTTAATACTCTTTGTTTGTTATAAACTTATTGATTATCTATTAATTATATGATTGGCTTTTAGTTAAACTAATTATTTAGGACTCAGTCAACAGAATTGAGATAATTATAAATAAACTTCAAGTATTGTTAAATCAATTATTTTAATTGTTTTTGAGATAATTTTTAGCACTGAATTGCATTTCATATTATGTTTATTTGTTGATTAAAGATAACACTTAAAAATTCTTCATTAAATCGCATAATAACTCATTAAAATCTAAAAAATTCTTTAGATTTTGCCCTTTTTCTCATTCCTTATCATTTCATATCTGAACTTATCTTCGAAGACTTGCGTCAATTGATAGACATTTGTTTCAAGTGAGTCAATACAAACTTTTGTAATAAATTCGTTGATTTTTATTGTAAATAAAAGTCAAATATTTGTGAAATTTTACTAAACCTTGTGTTCACTTTACAAAAGGGAAATGACTTTTGTTGAGACTTTGAATTAAAAAAATGAGGCACTACTGAAAACTGTCTGATTCTATGCTTATATAATAATCCCTTTTTTATGATTTCATTTGAATAAAATTCTAATTAATTCATAAAAAGTTAAAACAATTTTATTAATTTATTGTCGACACTTTCCTTCAATTTATTATTTTTATATTTAAGACAATGAAAACTATGAGTTATTTTTAAATCATTTATTAAAAACATTTTTATTGCCTATTATTTAATTAAAATAAGAACAAAATAAGAGCAAGACAATTTCAAGATATTTTATAAATTTTAACAAATCTTAAGATTAAATTTTCAGATATTATATCAAATAATAAATTTGTTTTACAATAAATAAATGAAATTCAGAGGAGTTTTTAATTAAATGTAACCATGTTCAATTTTTAAAATGATTTTGGCATAGAATGTATTGTTTATAAGCTTCATGCAAGATAAATTGTCTATTCTTTCAAAGTTGTTCACTCGAAAAACATTTTCAAAATACAGTGAATGACCACTAATTTTTTCGAGTGAACAACTTTGAAAGAAAAAGCATTTTTTTAATACCAAAACCTAATGTTAAAAATGACCACTAATTTTGAGTAATTAATAATTTTAAGTAAATCTCGAAACCAAATCACTTAATTTCCTCTTATTTGTGAGGGATTTGAGAATAATCGTGTCTTTAAAGATTTAAAATTCAATTTCAGTGAATAAATTTGATGTATTTTTCAAATTATTAAATAAATTTTTGTTAAAATAAGAGCTCTTTTGACATAGAATTTAATAATTCAAATGACATTTAGTGACAATAGATGTCATCATTGAATCAATTGAAAGTCAAACACTTATCGCATGTTTTCGTATTTCATTTGTTTACTCTTTTTTAGTCATCTTTTGGTCATCACTTGAATTAAGAAGTCTTTGTTTAAAATGTCCGACGATTTGGATATTGAAGCGATTCGTGCAAAACGGTTACAACAATTACAGGAACAGCAAAAAAACAATAAACCAAATGAGGTTTACATTTGTTTATAACATTTTTTGAAACCATTTTCAATAATTGTCTCAATATTTAGTCGGAGGCCATCGCCGAAAGACAGGCCAAAGAAGAAGAGTTTAGAAACAATATTTTGTCACAAGTATTGGATCAGTCGGCCAGAGCCAGACGTATGATATCTCTATTTTAAAGACAATTTTTTTAATTGAATCTAATATTTAGTGAGTACTCTATCGATGGCTAAACCATCGAAGGCTAAAATGGTTGAGAATCTTCTCATACAAAACGTACGAATGGGTGCCATCAGGAGTAAAGTCAGTCAACAATTCATTTCTTTTAAATGATTTTGCATTTAATCAAAAATAAGACCTCAATTGTTGTTACAATTTTGAATATACAGAGTGTCGACAATAATGTGATCCCTTAATACAAAATCAATGGTAATGTCAAAAATAGGGTCAAACAATTGACAAGAGCTAAATCCTATATAAGCAATAAAAAAAATATACATAAAGTCAATTTTCCTGATACTAAATGGGTGACTCTATTGACAACATTCTGTATTTTTAAAACTGATGTAAATGACCTCTCATTTAATTGCAAGAATATCACAGTTTAGTATAATTTGTTAAAATCATAATTTTTGAAACAATTGATGACAAACTAAAAGTTTATTTTTTTAAAATTAGTTAACAGAAGAAGATTTAATCGGACTCTTGGAAAAAGTGAGTGAACAGACCACTAGAAAGACAACCGTTAAGGTAACACCACTTTTGTTTCAAATTTATATTTTGGTTTAAAAATTAATAATTTGTGCCAAAAGTTTGACAGAAGGCGAACAGCTTTGGATGACTCCGACGAAGACTAGACTTAAATTCTTTAGTATTTATAAATTTTTATTACAAATAAATCAGTTTTTCATTTACTAATTGAACTTTGATTTAATATTAACTGATTTTAACACAAAATACTTTCAATAAAAGTTAAAATTAAAAAATATATTTAAATTAATTTCTCAAACTTTTAATTAAATTATTTAAAATTAAAACAAATTTATAATATTTTTTTCATTACTTATTAAAACTTATGAATCATAAGATTGTAAAGTAATAAATGAATAGAAAATGAGTATTGGCTTAAAATTCCGTTCATAGCTTTGAGAGTAAATCTCAAGAAATAACAAATGACTCGAATTCTAATAATAAGTTTTGTTTAACTTAAATACAGACGAAATTGAGCTCAAAATCTATTGACGCAAAACAGACGACAAGTCATTTAAATTTACCAAATCTTTAAGACTAAACTATAAATACTTTGATATTAAATCAATTAAATAGTTTTAGTATTTGACAAATCTTTCCGAGAAAATAGATTTAATAATTTATCAAGTTCCTTCAAGTCTGCAAATTAATCTAATAGCATTTCACATGAATACCATTAATGGACCTTGCTTATCAATTATTTTGCCTTTTATTGTCAATTTGAAGCCTTGAATCTCATATCCGTTTTATTCTTCTGAGGCTCAAATGAAATCCCATAAAATCTATTCTTAGCCATTATTTTCAACATTTTATTTGTTATTCATTTGAAAAAATCATTAAATGGTTATTCAAAAGCTGTCAAAAGTTGTTTATTAAATAGTTTAAATAGTCTATTAAAATGAGCCAGATCACTACTTCCATTAATTTTTATGGCTATTTAGCAAATGAGCTCCAAATCATTTAAATCTGACAGACCTTCATCTCATTCAATATATTTACTGGAATCTCATTTTAAATTACATACATTTAGGTTCTCCTCAAACATAACTTTAAATTTACCATGATCTTATTTAATGAAAGTTTGAATCTTTAAGTTTAATTTGAAACAATCTCTTATTATTAAAAATAAGTAGAAATGATCTTGTTTAAAATGAAG
Source organism: Galumna obvia (assembly GCA_034695785.1). Classification (NCBI taxonomy): domain Eukaryota; kingdom Metazoa; phylum Arthropoda; class Arachnida; order Sarcoptiformes; family Galumnidae; genus Galumna; species Galumna obvia. Next base: position 9,211 of record JAQFZM010000161.1, read on the forward strand.
TAATGGATAAATCATTAATAAATTATTAGTAATAATAAAAAATGAATTTCAAGAGTAAATTTCATTTTCATTGAGACTAATATTAAATGAAAAATGGATTCATTATATTAATAATAAATGACAACAATTAATGCCTTAATTTTAAATGAAATGTAAAAATAAATCAATTTTTTTCATAAATACCTTTAATATAAATTCATTTATGGGAACAAATGGTATAATTGATGAACAGATATTATATTAATTATAAAGGGATTTATACTAAATAGTTGTTTACTCATTCTATCAGAAGATCCTATCATTAATTTATTATAAGTTTGGGTTTTTGTCAATTTTTAAAATTCTTTGATAAATATCGAGCAAAGATTAGTGAAACGTTCAGAATATTACGAAATATTAGATAAAAGTACTTTTCCTTAAATTATATGAACTTAATATCAATAAATCAATTTATTTGTATTTCATTTTGTATAAAGCAATATCTGAATTAAGTTTATGATCATGGTCATAATTATTACCCTTTCTATTAATTCTGTTTATTTGAAATTTTTACTATTTTTGGATATTTTCATAGAATTTCGATAACAAAAACATATGAGAAAAGTCTTGTGATTTTCAGACCCAAATCAGTCAACAAATAAGAGATAAAAATTCAAATTAAAACAAAATTGAATGTCATTTCATTTCAATGCATATGTATTTGAATTCATATCAAAAATATGTTTAAAAGCAAAATATTCCAAACATTAAATCAATCTTTACTCGAATCTAAACATTTTTGCAGTAATTTTAGATTCAATACAAAAAACTTAAAATCTCTTATATGAGAAAGGGTTCATCAGTACTCATCAGTTCCGCATCTGAAGAGTGCATCGATTTCTCTGTTTATAAGAACTTATATTTTCTTATCATTTCCTTTTAAAATAAACGTTTTTTAACTTATTATGCAATTATTAAATAATAATTTTTTAATACTTTTATTAAATAAAATGAAAATTATTTGTAAAAAAGACAAAAATCTTTGGAATAAAAATCCAGTCCTTATTTAGGGAAAAGTTTTGAAGATTTAGTTAAAAATATTTTATAAAATATTGGTTTTTATAAATGACTTTATAATTGAACCGATAATAACATCAATGATGTTATATCATAACATGTAAAACATTATACATCCGTATTGTTGAAAGTGAAAGTGCTTTTAATCCGATAGACATTTGCTATTAATCCCAATAACACTGTCAGCCTTAGTAAGAATCAAATGCTTTGATATTCGTTTGAATGAAATATAATGCATAAAACAAAGCGTTGAGAACTCAATGTTTTGTTTATTTGATTGAATGACATTTAATTAAAGACAAAATGCATTTTATTAAATTATTAATACTTTGATTACATATCTATTCCTATAATTTTGTGACTTTTATTAATTGAAATAAAAAATTTTGTAAACTAAACTTAAGAGTAATTGTTGGGATTAATAGCAAATGTCATTGGAATTAAAAGGAAATAAAAAGACTGTATACAGTAATAGGAAAAATTATATGAGAAATAGGTAACTAATATGTTTATATTTTTTGACCTTTGATGCATTTCTAAACAAAAGGCGAGTTAATAGTAGATTAGAGATCATCCTGAATAAATTTAAACAAATATTTATGAATAATATGTAAACTTTTTTTTCCCTAAGAATAATGTTCTCTGAAACTACTCTAAACAAAGAACAAGCAAACAAGAAACAAGATAATTTAATTTTGTAAAATGAAAATTAAATACAATATGGCTATTTTCCTGTTTGTTTGCTTGAATTTTTAGTAAGGCATACAAAATGGCACTCTTTAAGGTTTCAAATTAGGTTTTTCAATTCCAAATTTTAAAAATTAGTTCTTTTAATTTCAATTCTGTGCAAGAAACCTTTGGAATATTTTAAAAACCTCAAACGGCTTAAGAATGACAGGGTGAATTTTTTACTGATTTTTGGCTAACCTTACAAAAATCAATAAATCTTAAAAAATACCATGGTGATTTTCAAATTTTCAAATTTTCATACAATTTGTAAACAAGAATAATTATTAATTGACAAAATTTGATTTGAAAATTCCAGCTATAACCTAGTTAATTGATGAGTCCATTTTGTATATAATTCCGGGATGTTTTTGCGATGACTGTATAATTTTTCCTATTCCTGATTATATAATAATAGTTAAAATTTTATTCATTAAAAAACTAATCTATAAATTGTGAGAAATTCAAGTCTGAAAGGACTGAAAGGCCTTAAACATCAAATAAAAGTATCTCTGATTTGATAAAAGTTGAAAATTATTGCTAACTTAAAACCACATAATAATGTCTTTTCATTTGACTCATCATTTTTTAATACTAAAAACAATTGAAATAATTTGTGTTTTTGTAAAAACTATAGCATTAAATGGAGGTTTGATTTGATTTTTGTTGCTTTTGTTGATTTTGTGGTGAAGTTCTTAAGGAATGGTAAAGAATGAGAAGTATCTGAAGAATATTAAGAATATAGCGATTAGTGATATGGTGTGCGCTTGCGTTGGCTATACTGTTGCCAAGAGTGAGGCTTGAAATGCTTGTGTGCAATAGATGTATGCCATCGGAGTAATGGCAACAACACTGGTTAGTTTTAGAGTGCACAAGATTATTCTCTTTGACATACAGTTTGACATTTTTCTTATAAAACTAATGAAAACCCATTTTTACAATAATGTAATCAATTTATTGTCTGAAAGAAAACGTTATTAGCTTTCGGTAAGAAAAGCGTTTTTATGTGATTTTGATGTCCGGCTTATTATCAGTTTATGATTCTCTCGAATCGGTTCTATTATTAAGTGTTACACAATTGCCTCAAATACTACTCTAATACAACTCTAATACAACTATAATACAACTCATATTCACTGACAACAGAAGTGTCTGAACAGAAAAAGTAATTTTTATTGAAATTATAAAACATAGGCTTATATTACGATCATATTATTTGCAAATCAAGTGTTTCGTCGACAACACTTCGCTATCAAATTATATAAACTAATAAATACTAATTTCAGATAAAATATAAATACTTTTTAAGCAAATGAATGCCTCCGAAACTAAAGCTTATTCTGTGCTATGAATGCGTCGAAACACTTGTCTTTTGTTAAGTGATAAACAAAACACTGGATTTTTAATCGATTCATAAATGGCTTCACAACAATCATCTCATCAGTCATCGCATCCCAATCAAGACGTCGACAATTCTCCGGTGTCTACCACTCATTCTTCAGGAGTGTCCTCCACCAGCACTTCCAGTGCCTGTAATATAGATATGAGAGCTAACAAAATGTCTTCGAACTTAAACTCTTCGTCGTCTTCGTCTTCATCGGTATTTGGGGGTCATATTTGGTCGCGTCAGTCAAGTGTCGATGAGGGGGTTTTCCACTCGACCTGTAATTCTCCGGCAAAGTCTATACCTAACAGTCCTATGGGTCCCAAATTTAAGTTAATACATGAGGGAGATATACATCTTTGCCGACTTAACCATCAGAGAACAGTCATCAGTAAAATATTGAGTTCCAAATTCTTAAGGCGTTGGGAAAACCATCGCTTATACCTGACATCAGTCAACATCGCATCCAAAACAGTAAGTCTTATATCAAACAATTCTTATGAAATAATGAATAATTGATTCAATTATTTGAAATATATTTCACATCTTTTTGAAAGATAATTGTTTTGCACACAATTCTCAGAAATATCTCATAAATCGTAGAAAAGATATAACAATCAATATTTGTTACACTTTGTGGTCATTTTTTTAGACATAAACGAGTCGTTGACTTATTCTTAGAGTCAATAAAAGCAGTAAATTATCGAATTCTGACTTAATATTGATATTAATATTTATATCGATTTGCGATAAAACAAACTTATCTTTAGTTCCCATTTTTCTAATAATAAATAAATACAACAATAATAGCATTGATTCAAATATTTGTTAATTGTTTTTTAGATAATTTGATATCAATTTTTTTAATAACACAAACTGTGAGGCGTTTACTATCAAATCTGCATATAATTTGAGTATCATTTATCAATTGACCTCATTTATTACAAACTCATGATTTATAATCAAATATATTCTCTATCACTCAAATTGAAAAAATGAGCATGATACAAACAAATGAGCATGATACAAACAAATGAGCATGATACAAACAAATGATGCAAAACTAATTATATTAATAACTAAAATAAATAATTTCTTGAAAGTGTTGTCCAATAGAATTACATATTTTGATGTAATTCTTGTAAACATCAAATAAATGCAATTAATTAATGCATTGAATCATCAAAATATTGAGACATCGTTTTAGCGCTAAAAATGTTATTAATTCAGTGCAATAACACTATGGAAAGTATTTGACGACAGCCATAATGGAAACAACTATTATTTCAATTGTTTCAAATTAGTCTGTCCTAATGCTAATGCCATGATAATACAATGGTAATAATACAATGGTAATGCAATAGTAATGGTAATGCCAACACTAATTCTAATCCAGTGGTAATCTATTCAATTGTGTGCGTATGGGTCTATCACTCTATCACTGGACAACTAATCATAAGATTATTTGAAAAAATATGTATTTTTTATTATTTGCCACAAATTGAAAGCATTAAAAGTTGAAACAAATGACAAAACATTTCTAAATATTTGTCGGAAGAGAACAGAATTTTAGTTGAATAGCAGTGAAATGTCTATCATTTGAAGTAATATTCGCACAGAATAATTGGTTTTCTGCGTCACTATTATTCAAATTACAAACATTGAGTCTCTAATGTCTTAATAAACTAAATTGCATTGAATTCCACACAAATGTGGAATTCGAGAGACGGGGAGAGAGAGAGAGAGAGAGAGAGAGAGAGAGAGAGAGAGAGAGAGACAGGTTGTGATAGAATTGAATCTTTCTTTATTTCTTTTGAAAAGGGACGCAAAGATTGGACGTCATCTGTTATTAAGTGATTTGGTGTAAATGCATAGCAATAGAAAAATAGTCTCATAATTGAATTTTTGTCATAAAAAGCGAATCATTAATTAGGGTTTTAGTCAAAAGAAAAGAAGATTGAAATTCTTGTTTTATGAGTTTTCACTAATTGTGAGGTGCGATCCGACCTTCAATAGCACTGACAGTGACGTCAATCGCTTGCATATCGAGGATGTGATGTGCGATAATTTGCCACGACTTGTGACTTCTCCAAAACTTAAGGCCAAAACCTTTCACTAAAATATCATTTGTTTAATAATAATAAAAAATTTATTTCATAAAATGCTATTTAAACGTAACGATGGTTTTATTGAAAGAGCTCTGGTGTAAAGAGAGTTAGCACTGAAAAGTAGGTCACTTCCAATAAACTATCCTTTAAAGTGCACTTCTATGACGTTCACGAATACGTCATACGAACCAAGAATTATATGAAACACTTCGACTCCAAATATCAAGAGTTCAATACACTCATGGATTGTATGCAAGAGATGACAGAGTTTGCAAACAATTCTCCCTCAACTCTGGGCATATAAACTAGGAAATGAGGTCAACATTAAACCATTCTCTCTCTCTCTCTCTCCCTCTCATTCTTTTTTCTCTTATTTTTCTTTCAATTCTGTTATTATATTCACATTTAGTCCCAAATCTCTATTACGTCATAGAGTCGTCAAATTTATTCAGTGCCTCAATATTTGATACCTGCAAAATCTAAAGCAATGATAGAGTCTAAGGTTTTTTATATTTTTTTTATGGTTTTAATGAAAATAATTGTCTGTTTGTGAGAAAAACTCAAAATAAGAGTAATTAAGTGCTATAAAAGATATCTATAGCTCTCGAAAGTAATAATTTGTTGAATCATAAAATAAATCACTTTTTATAATAAAATTATTTTTATGATTCGAGTCATACCTTAATTCACTATTAATTTGGTTCAAATATAAAAAACATTAAACTTTGAGACAGTAATAAAGAGTACATTAATTGTGAGTCATCTCTTTCTAATCCATTATTACTGTCATAAAAGATATGCGCAAAAACTACAGAATATAAGTTACTATAACTATATAATATAACTTATTCTTACAATTGTTATGATCACAAGTTTCACTTACATTTGTTTCAAGAACATTAACTTGTAACTTTTATTCCAATCAAATAACAATCAGTGATAGCCATTTGAATGAGCAAGATCGTTTGTGCCTATAGAAGATAATCTAAGTTAAAAGTAAACTTGGTTGTTTTCAATGAACCTATTATTAAACCATTAAATATTAAGGAATAGTGAAAATATTTGACCCAAAATGTGAGCCAAACATTTTCCTATATAACTAACTTAAATCTATAATCTGGTATCGATTATATTCTCTTTGAAATTAGGGAACCATCTATTAGATAAATTACCATGATAGATTTATATTTGAAAAACAAAAGTGAAATAAATGATTGGCTTACGTTCTCATTACTCTTCACTTTGTTTTTGGTTATATTGTATTTATTTTAATAGTATTTCTTTGTTATCGTTTATAATTCATGAGTTTAACTGCAATTTTTCACTTCAATAATCAGATTTTAGTTGTGATAAGAATAGCGTAAAATTATATAATTATTCACTATTTTAACAAAAAACAAATTCATTATAATTTCCATTTCTTCTGTATTTGATTCAAAATTTAATTAAATTTTCAATCAAGGTACATTTGCTAATTGTTTTAACAAAAATTCATTAAAACCACAAAATGTATATTTAATTTAAACAAATGTTTTGTCAATTATTGTCCACAAAAAAGTTCAGTACTTTCAAGAATCGAAAGAACTGTTTATTTTATAATACAATTATTTTTGATAATAAAATTCAATTATATTTAACTAAAAATACGTATTTTAGAGAAAAAGAAATTAAAAGCAAAATTGTGTTTTACAGCCGATAGGATTCCTGGAAGTGCCCATAGCTTACAGTCAGATCGAAGACGTATATATAGTGTCGCGATGGGACGCAAACCAAAAGTATTGCATCAGAATTGTCATATCCGATGGATCTGTTCTGCTTCAGGTTAGAGACAATCAACATTTTAAGTAAAATTTCACTAAATTTACTCTAATTTTGACAAAATTACCAGAATTTACATTCATTTTTGGTTTAATTTCTATTAATTTCTCATTGAAAGAGTTGATGTAATTTTGATTTGAGAGATACTCCACTTTCATATTTACTTATTCATCGTTTCTATAGAAACTTTAAAAATTTATTTCAACTCATTCTGAGCTCAATATTAATGGATTTTCAACTAATATTTCAGAAATAATTGACACAAAATTATGTTTAATATTATTATAATTTGAGACACTTTTAAATTCAATATATTTTTATCAAAATTTAGTCAAATAAAAAGTTTTAAAATAACTAAATATAGATATATTAAAGAGTTGTATTGATTTTAGTTATCAAACAAATGGTTACGCGACCAATGGCTTAACTCTATTAATTGGAAGGTAAATATCCGCTTTCAATGAAATAATCAAGAACACTTCAATATTCAAACTTTTAAATGTAGAGAAGCATGTTGAAATTTCAACGCATCTTGGTCAATACTTCTATTAGAAATGACGTTTTACTGAAAGAACTAAAAGTAAGTTTTAATTTGATATTTTACCAAGATTATTTTTAACTTTTGTTTATTTAAACTTTGAATTTTATAATATATTTAAATATATTTTTATTGCATTTATTTTATAATTTCATAAAATCCAAAATTTTAGTCATTTATTGTTAATATAAATGCTTTTCAACCTCTCCTTTGGGAACTCTATTGCTTTCAAAATGAATTCATTTCAGACAATAATCTGTTCCTTATATTAATGGCTATAAAAATGGCAATAAATCCTAATTTATTGGTTCACTTTTGTTGGTCTTATTAATTGTTGCAAATTATTTCGTTTTTATTATTTTTAAAAATGGATTACAGTATACTCTCCCAGTTGTGACTCTCCGAGTTATGAATTCTCCCAGTTATGAACAAATTCTTCATGCATTTGCTCATTCATATCTGGGAGAGTGCACTGTACATTTTAAATTAGAAATTTTATTCTAATTTATTTAATTAATGCTAACTTTCATAATCTAGCAACTTTCTCTTTCAATTTATATTTATTGAAGCAATTTCTTTCTTTTAGATTTTTAGCGATTATTAATTATTTACTTTTTTTATATTAAAAGATATATTCCTTAATATTGAAAGAATATCAGAATTTCATTTGAAAAGTTTGTTCTGACAAAAATATGAAGATATTCTTTCATAGATGACTACCAATTATTAATAGAATTAATTAAAAATTTATCTATTATTTGAAGAAATAATTATTTAAACTATTTGTTTGTTTTAGTCTAATAAAGATTTAATCAATTAATGCATTATTTTGAGTATTTATTCACTAAAAATACAAATATTTGTGGAATACTTTTCTTTAATTAAAATAAAATTTCAACGAAAAGTCAAAGGCTTAGATGTTTTCAAAGAATATTTTGAACAAAAAATTGCTAGCTCACTTTAACTCTAATGGGCGGACACATGTCCATCAAAATTCAATACTTCGGGGAATTTTTGATACGGTTTTTGACGAGAATATTGTCGTTGAAATACTCTTTTGGTTTCTGTATTAATATAATGGGTTTCAGTTTAAACTTAATATGAAATAAATAGTTACTATTTTTAGTCATAAAACGACAATATTATCATATTTTGTATGTTTTGTATTTAAACTCTGTTTATAAAACTAATGTTTAAATATTAGCGCCAATCGATGTTTATATAAGATCTATATTTCCAACACTATTCTGAAGAAATAGTTGTACTTAAATAAAGAGTCAAATATTTATATCACGATTAAGAAGTTTCTGATGTTTTGATGCTATTCCTTAAAGAAAAAACAATTCAAAAGAATTACTATTTTTTATTTATTTTCTTTTTATTATAAATTTGTGGAAATCGGAAAAGATTTTCTCCGATCACTCTTTTTATAGTTTCCAAATAAATGTAATAAATTTGACTTTAAAATAGAATAAGAGGAATGTCCTCTTCATCTAATAATTCAAACTTAACCATCAATTTTACTCAAAGTATCAAATATTAAAACAAAAATAATTCTTTTATTTTTCTTTAAACTATATTTGATTTTCTGTTACAAACATTTTGTTTTAACAAATTATTCAATAAATCTTTTCTTTTGTTTAGTCTTAACTCAAACTCAAAGAATTAGAAATAGAAAACACTTTTTATACAATTTTAAGCTCTGAATAACACCATATGGTCTCAAACTTATGTACTGTTAATTAACATTTAATAATGTTTTAATCGAAAGGCATATAATTTTATAATTTAAAATAATTGTTTTAATCAAATTTTATTCAAATCTAAATATTGTTTTAGTATTATTCCTTGATCATTTCTCTTCTTGATAATTCAATTTTAAGTTGTCATCAATTTTGGAGTTAAAAGGGGAAAAAAATACCGGTTTTTTAAATTCTAAATCTTTAAATATTTCTTCAAATAAACGATAAAATCTTAACCAATAAATCATTTGAGAATTGAGTCACAATTCGTAAACATATGAAATGATGGCAACTATTCTCAGAAATGGAAGTCAATAAATACTCAAAACTCAAATCACTTCAAAAATCGGGTAATTGAAAAAAAGTCAAAACTTTCTTAAAAACGGCAAAAAAAATCTTAACTCTGATATAAACACTAAAAACAAACTTTTTTTAAAGAATTTAAATTAAATTTGACTCAAATCTTATTTTTGTGAACTTTTCATAGAATTTAGAGATGACTCCAGAATTCATTCAATTATCTCCTATTCATAAACTTTAACGAAACAAATCATTCACTTTTCTATCGATTGATTAGTTTTTGTTTATTTTTTAAATAAATGTTTGTAAAAATGAATAATAATTTATATAAAATTGTCTTTTAAACAGAATCTGATTGACCTCTCGTTAACGACTCCATTACAGGACGAATGTATATATCAGACCCCTTTAGAAATAATAAGCGAACTCTTGAATAATAGACTAATTAGTGTATGTTTTGCTGATTTCAATATTTTATTATTACTTTGAGTTGATTTCTGAAATTCTCTTTACAACAGATGAATAGATCGGACCAAACCCGTGAAATGAGGGCCAATATAAAAGTACTTAACGAAGAAATAATTGCAATAATATCGCCTTTACTTGAAAGGACTAATCCTACACAAGAAATTTGTCAATTTCTTAGTGAAGTCAGTATTCAATTCTCATTTTTCAAAAAAAAGTCAATATTTCATAAATTCACTCATTTTTAGAAATTTATAATAATCTCATAATAATTAGCAAATATTTTACTAATAATAAACAAATTGTGTCAGAAGTTGTTTATAGTGAAGACATTAATTAATCAAATGAACTCAGAATTACTTGAATAAGAGGCAAACAAAAGGACAGAATTGCTATAAAATGCAAATATCTTTCATAGAATAGGATTTTATCTTTACTTAAATATTGTTTAAAAAAGGATTCTTTCTTATTGTTCGACGAATTGTTTTATTTTGAGCCAAAATGTAAATAATCTCTTATGAAATGCAAAACAATTAATATAATAATAGGATATCCTTTATATGATATCCACACAAAATAACGAATATTTCAGTTGAATTTCATTTAAATAATTCTTAGAATTGAATTTAATTGAAGTGAATTCTCAAATGACTAATAATTATAATGTGTTGAATAGCACTGTCGTCTTCATCCGCGGTCTTTAGTTGTTAGCGAACATTACAGTGAAATCAATCAAAGAATACTAAAACATAACATGGATTTTGGCAAATATCCCAAAATGAGAATTTTAGTACAGGACTATATTCTTGCTCTTTTTTCTCAAAACGATGGAACAAATCTCGTCAAAACATTTATTAAATGGTAATTACATTTTTGTTTATATATTGACTATTGCCTAGGTCACTACAATGACAGCATTGCATAATATCAAATTAACAAGATTAGTTAGTTATATTTATCAGATAACTTGATTAGATAAGTATTAGTAAGTGGAAACCAAGTTCATTTTGATTGTTTGTTTAGTAATCTAATAAAATTGATATGTAATCAATTGTTTTACTTTTGAAGTGTTCACGGGTTGGGCAGCACATGTCCTCATCCACGTGTCCTCAATAATATCATATCGATTTGTTTCGCTGCGATGTTTTCATTGTTTGAAGAGAGGAGGGCTGACCTCAATTCAGATATCGAAGCAAATATTACCGACAGAAAACTTATTGAAGACGAATGGAAATCAAAACTTAATTCATTTATAAATGTATTATATTTAATGTAAGAATATTTTCAACTTTTCTAATAATTATTCCAAATATCAGAGTTTCATAAAGAATATAACCATTGAACCGATGACTGCATTTTCTATTAAATTCTATTATTAAATATAAAACATCCCTTTTTTAGAGTCTTTCTTTTAATGCATTTCCAAACTTTTAGTGAGAAATTTGTTAGAAATAAAAGAAAATTCCATTAATAGATATAATGAAATATAGAATTTTTGTTAGAATTTTTGTTAGAATTTTTGTTAGATTACTATAATTAAAATTTGTTTAAAATACAGATCTCAATATGAAGATTGGAGACCAGGATTAGCACAAATATTGCAACCGATTCCTTTTCCAGACATAGCATTGGCTACTCCTGAGTTCACATCGTATGAAATCAGTGTTTAATTTATCGAAACAAAAATTTTTCTAATAATGAAATACTTTTTCAGTTCAATAAAATCTGTGATACGAAACATATGTACAGACAATAGATGTGATGTTCATCTTATGCTTCTCGGAATTAGAGAAGAAAAGGAAAGTTGGCTCCAAACCTATTGTCCCGGAAGTATTGCTTGTGATGACGACGGAGACCTCTGGAGTCTAATTGTAAGCCATAACTTATTTATAAATAATTTAACAATAATTTTGTTGTGATTTTTAGCTCAAAAATCTTATTAACTGTTGTTGTCGTCGGAAACGATTTCTGGTAACTTTGAACAAGAGTTTGGGTCCGTGTATGCTAAGAGCACTTAGAGATGATGAGACCTGTCAACTGGTCTTATGTGCCATGCTAGAACTCAATGTTGTCGAGAGCCTCGATATGCAGCAACAAATTATCACAACTCTTCAGAGCACATCATCTGGAAGAAGCCATTATTCAGACCTCTGTCAAAGACAACTACATCTCAAAGAATTGGTCAGTTTATCGTTCATTTATTTTTATTTGTTTCTTCTATTTGACAATCGATTAGAGCTTTGAATCCTTTATATAAATTAGGAAATAATTAATAAATTAATACTTCAATCAATTAAATTATAGCAACAAAAAGGCGGTCCACGAAAACTGACACTTCCCTCGCGATCCACTGACGCTGACGTAACTAAGCTATTGAGTTGTGGCTCTTTTGGAAATCTCGAATGTCTATCGTTAGCATTCACTCAAGTGACCAGTGGTTGTGCCGAACAATTGATTAAATTGCCTTCACTCAGATATCTTAACTTATGGTCAACTCAGGTAACGATAAACTAATTATTCATTGAATTAACATTTAGTTTGTAATCAATAGTTTGGTGACAACGGTTTGCAATTAATTTCAGAACATTTGCATAAACTACAAGTCCTTAACTTATGTGAAACGCCGGTCACCGACAAAGGACTCCGATATCTCACTGGTATTAATCATTAGATAAAACTTTATTTTAAAGTAAATATTATTTTGAAAGCAATGAAGAATCTCCGGAAACTGAATCTGAACAGTACCAGTCTTTCCGCTCAGACATTCGAACGGCTCAAACAAAAACTACCGGCACTTCAAGAGATAGATATCCGATACACCGATGCCTGGTAATCATGGATTTCCTCTAGTGGTTGACACCTAATGGCAAATAAAGTGCTAACCTTATGGGCCATCTTTTTAACGATGAGTTGGTCTCCGGACAACTTTATTCCATTCGATATTAAACCAATTCTTATCTATTAATCAATTATTTATATAATTATCATATTTTAGAAAATATTTCTTTTGAAATATTGGTCACATCTTTTGTGCTGATCTGAAAAGTAGGGCAATTCCAGTGCCCATACATTGATTTTTTTTATTATTGGCTCATTGAGTACTTATTCATAATTAATATATTGAGAGCACATCAAATCCTAAACCACTGCTTAAGTGATTAACAAATGACTCCTCTCTTCTCTTTTCAATAATTATTATAAATGTATTATATCTTCAAATGTTTTCTTAAATGAAATGCAAAAAAAAGCATTTTTTAATATTTAATCAAATATTAAATCACGAATTGTGGGACTCTTTTGTGCAAAAGTGAAGCACAAGTGAAGCACTGCTTCAGTAAAGTTTGTCTAATAATCATTGTTTCCATTTTATAATTTATTATAACTATTATTACTATTATTATTGTTATTTAAATCCCAATTATTTAAATATATTTCATTTAAAAACTTATTTATTGTCTAAAATTATATTTTCTTTTATTTATTTATTAAATAATAAATTTTGAAAAGTTATCAAATATCAAACCAAAGTTAGCATGCTACTTTATTCTACATTAACCTACAAGTTTTGCTGAATATTCATTGTCTCAATTGACAAAAACTGGAAACAAACGCATTAAAAGTGGTCTCAATTTTGGTTGAATTCATTAATTTTTCAATAATTAAACGAAAAAAAATAATTTATAAAAAATTATTCTGATTTGAGTCGTCTTTTGATTCATTTGATAGAAGTGTTGAAAAGAGACAAAAGAGACATCTTTTGATTGAAACGACAACTTTTGACACATAAGTCATAAACATATTATAAGAGGCCTCTAAAAGGGCTCTAAAAGGGCTTAACTCATAACAAGTGTTCCCTCTTTTTAATCCATTTATGAGTTTTACATTTCAGTGAAAAACCGCCAAAAATTTAAATAACAAACAAATGTTTTAATAAATTTTGTAATCATTTTATTTAATTAACTGAAATGTCTTTATTGGAACCGTTGAATGTCTGCCAATTAATATCATTAATAGAAGAACCAAAGCATGAGTTGAGTCACTCAGAGATCGTTTGGTCTGTCGTCGGATGTCTTTCGGGATCTGAAAGTATTTGTTTTGGTTGGCGTCAAAGTGATGGACACTTTCACGTAAGACATGGCATAAGTGGACACAAATATCTCAACCAAACAGTTCTTTATAATTATCTAAATTTCTTCTGCAAATACGGAACCGCTTTTAAAGTGATGTTTGATTTTTGTTATAATGAAGTGAAAGACGAGGAACACATCATTTGCTATACTTTTAACGCATTTCGGAGTTCTTTGAGAAGTATTTTAATCGATTACATCAAACATTTGAACAGAATTTGTGATCATTTGGTTTATGACAACAAAGAAAATAAAAACATTTCATTAATTGGTTTTAAGTATTCTTTAAATTCTGACCAAAACTATAATCTTTTACTTCGAATTGAAATTTTGTGGCAAATCTTCGATAAAATTCGTGGAATCGCTTTCGCGAAGACTTCTAATTATTCGATGAGTTTTGCAATTATTAACTCTATTTATGAAAGAATTGATTTCCAGAAGACTTCCATCAGAGGTATTGTTTACAAACTTTTTATCGATTGTTTGAAACCAACTCTGGATTACTTCGATTACATTCTAACAAATGGTGTGATTCGTGACTCTCACCGCGAATTTGTTTTCGTTGAGTCCTCTCAAGAGTTCACTTCAATTAATTTTTGGGACAATTGTCTAACACTTGTCGACGATTTAGAAGAAATGCCAGAATTTTTAGCCAAACATTTGAATAAAATATTAATGTCCGCCAAATCTCGTCTTATGTCCAGAAAACTAACTTTTGAAACAAAAACTTTAACCAATAAATCGATTGATTTGTTTAATAAGTTTTTCAATAATTTAAATGATTTTCTTCGAAATAATGACTGTCTTTCAAACAATACAAATACAAATTCCACCGAAAGTCAAGTAATAACTTCTGAATCCTCTGAAAGTCTTCAAACAATTAATGCTTTGACTCCGAAGTCTTTAGCAATGAATGAATCAGAAAAGACTGAATACGATTCAGATCTCAATTATTTCGATGTTTATACTCAATATAATCCATTTTATGACTACAATATTAACTTTGAATTAAGTGAACAAAACTTTTTTCCAGAACTATATTTGCCTCAAAACCCATTAAAACCGATAGAAATGATAATAAACGACGCTTTGACTCAAACCATTGATCAGATTTGTTCCAACATATGTTCAGAACTGATTCAAATGATTATCGAAGAATACAAACAGTATTTCAATAACTTTTGTGACTATTTTTTGTTGCGTTCGAGTAATGTTTTACCCGTTTATTGTCTCGAATTATTCGAAAACATAAATGCCATCAATTCATCAAAAATTGATAGTTTGTATGCACTCGAAAATGAGATCATTTTTGATTCGATTCCAAATATTAAGCCATTCATCAGTTGTGATGGACTCAGTTTAGAGCCGTTAAAGTTTTTCGAAAATCTTCACTTAATCTATAGTCCCATCGAATGGCCGTTCGGTCTATTCTTTAACGACGATAACATTTCTCTCTTCAATAATGTGTTTCAACTTTTAATGAAAGTAAAGTACAGTAAATGGCTTTTGGATCACTTAATGTTTACTAAAGAATTCAAATCCGGATTAACCGATAAAAGAGTGGTTTTCATAATGAGATTTAAACTCGAAAATAGTGTCAATAAGTTATACAACTATTTAATGAATGAAATCAATGTTCACATCAATGAAATGTTTCAAGAATTCAATGGTTTAACTAATTTTGAAGAATTGCTTCAAATTCACAACAAATTTATCATTAATTTGAAGAAAACTATTTTTTACGAACAGAAAACTCTCAAAAATATTATCAGAAAAATGATTAAATTGTGTTCAGAATTGGAACAAATCTGGAAATCAGAAGATTCAACAAAAGACAACTCAAGACTAGAAGCTATGAATTTGGATATCTATCGATGCGATCATTTACTCGATTCCTTTTATTCTGTTTTCAATAATAATTGAATTGAATTTTTTTTCAAAAAGTATTTTTGAAATTAAAACCAATTAATTAATAATTATTTATAGTTTTTATTAGAAAATATTAAATAAAGAATAAACAAATAAACTAGTAACAAAATTTGAACTCAAATTAATTATTAAACTTGAATGTTATTGAAATTTGATTGAAAAATGTATTAATTTAACTAATCTATAATAATTTAATTATTAAATTGAATTGAAAAACTAAATATCTTAATCTATAATTTTAGTATAATTGACGTCAAAAAATTTAAATAAAAACTGTTTTCTATTAATTAAAATTAATTAAAATTCATTAAAATTTGTTTAATATTTAAAAACATTTATTTAAATTTCAATCAATAGTTTTAGTTTAGGTAATATAAAAACCTTTAACTAATCTATATTTTAATCGAAATAATTTAAGTTAAGATTATCTGTTGTTCACTATATTTATAATTACTTTTTAATTTAAATTTTTCTTCCTTTTAGTGATTATTTTTTTCTAATTTCAAGTTTAAAATTTATAAAAGAAAAACTTTTCCTTAAGATTTAATTAAATATAAGAATATCTTTAAATAGTGTTCGACTCTAAACAGAGTTTTCACAATTTCGTAAATAAATGGTTCATTGGTTTTGTCGGGTTATATCAATTTGTTGTAAACCTATAAAATCGAATCAAATTTAATTATTTTAAGATTATATTTAATTAATTTCTTTTGATTAAATAATCAAATCAATGACAAACTCGAAGGACATATAATGAATAATAAGTTATTATATAATAAGTTAAGAATCAAGAGATGACACCTCTATTTGATAAGAGAAACGTTACCACAGAAACCAAAATAGTATATAAGGAGAGACTTTCGTTCGCTTTCTTTCTCTTTGAATTTGACTCTCATTTCCAAAACAAAGCTTTAAATAAATACTAATTTAAAGTTTTTTAATTAAAAGCTCTTAATTTGTATCAAATTTAGACGAAAAATAGTATCACTTCAGACATGTCTTCAGTAAACGGACAGAAACTGGACTATAAAGTCGGTCAGTATATTATTTTACTAAATTTTTCGTAATCATTGAGTTTAATGTCATTTAAATCATTTGTAAGTCTTTAAATTGTAAAACTATCTTGATACTTTATTTATATTAAATGACACTTATAATTATGATTACAATTTAATTTAAGTTTTTTTTTCTAAATTATTATTAAACGTTTCATTTGTAGTAAAGTTTTTTTTTGGATTGAATTTGATTTGAATTATGTGAGAAGAATTGACCTTGTTTATCTGTTTATCTGTTTATCTGTTTATCTGTTTTTCTGTTCATCTATTCATTTGTCTATTTCTTCGAAAACATTTCTTAAAACTTGTTTTAAAACCTATTTTAAGAGCTATTCTTCTGAACTTTCCTTCAATAATAAAATCCATAAATAAATTGAATAAAAAAAAGTTTCTAAAAATATTTTTATGAAAAATTAAAACTTATAATTAATTAATGATTTGATTGCAATAAAAGCGGACATAAGTTTAGCCGATTTCGGCCGAAAGGAAATAGTTATGGCCGAACACGAAATGCCTGGACTTATGGCGATCCGCAAAAAGTACGGTCCGACGAAACCACTAAAAGGGGCCCGAATTGCCGGATGTCTTCATATGACAATACAAACGGCAGTACTTATTGAAACATTACGAGAGTTGGGGGCAGAAGTCCAGTGGTCTTCTTGTAATATCTATTCAACACAAGACCATGCTGCTGCTGCCATCGCTGTCACTGGAGTTCCCGTCTTTGCCTGGAAGGGAGAAACTGAAGAGGAATATGTCTGGTGTATTGAACAAACTCTAGTCTTCAGAGACGGAGAACCCCTTAATATGATTTTAGACGACGGCGGAGATCTCACCAGTAATTACTTGACTCGACTCTCATCAAACTTTAATCAATTGCTTTAATAGATTTGGTTCACGAAAAATATCCCCAATTTATGGAAGGAATTAAAGGAATCTCTGAAGAGACGACTACTGGAGTCCACAATTTGTATAAAATGTTCCGTTCGGGTACTCTCAAAGTTCCGGCCATTAATGTAAACGATTCCGTCACTAAATCTAAGTTCGATAATCTTTACGGATGTCGAGAATCTCTGACTGATGGCATCAAAAGAGCCACAGATATAATGTTAGCGGGAAAGGTGTGCGTTGTCGCAGGTTTTGGTGATGTCGGAAAAGGAAGCGCGTCATCGCTCAGAGCATTTGGTGCCCGCGTTATCATTACTGAAATCGATCCGATTAATGCATTACAGGCAGCGATGGAAGGCTATGAAGTAACGACAATGGAAGAGGCTGCTCCCAAAGCCAGTGTCTTTGTGACGACCACTGGTTGTAAAGATATTGTTAGGGGCGAACATTTCATTGAAATGCCTGAAGACTCGATTGTTTGTAATATCGGACACTTTGACTGTGAAGTGGATGTAAAATGGCTCGAAACTAATTCAACAAAAAAGGTTAATATCAAACCACAGGTCGATCGCTATACTCTGACTAACGGTCGGCACATCATTCTATTGGCTGCGGGTCGTCTCGTAAACTTGGGCTGTGCGACGGGTCATCCAAGTTTTGTTATGAGCTCTTCCTTCTCAAATCAAACTCTCGCACAAATTGAGTTGTTTGCAAATCCGGGTAAATATCCTCTCGGAGTCCATATTCTGCCCAAAAAGGTATTCATTTGTGTTTATATTAAATTTATTAATCACTAAATGCTATAAACAGATCGATGAAGAGGTGGCAGCTCTTCATTTACCTCATCTTGGAGTGAAACTGACCCGCCTTTCAAGTGAGCAAGCCAAATATTTGGGAATTGCAGAGGAGGGTCCCTACAAACCTGAACACTACAGATACTAATTTAGTCGAATTTAGTTTAATTTTATTTTGTTTTTATTTTTAATCTCAATTTTAACTTTTGATCGATTTATGAATTCTTAGAATTTCTGATGTCTTTGTAGTCATCACTAGTTCTTCATTTGACTTAAAATTTGCAAAAAATAAATATTTTCTCTATTTTTTAATTAAATTACTTTTCAAAATATTAGAAATAAAACAAAATTAGTTTCTATTGTCATCTCTTTAATTAAATCATCTAAAAAACGAATTTTAAAGACATTTATAAAAAATAACAGATTCATAACTAGTTTTATCAAGGTAACAATAGTAAGATTAAAATTACCCGATTAGGTAAGAAAATATTAATTAAGACTTAATTTATTTAATAAATTTATATTTTATTCAATAGAAAAATGAAATCAATTATTGAAAGAAAATTAAAATCTTCTGAATATTGATTTCGTTTCTAAATTTCAATTCTATTGAAATGAATTATAATTATATAATTTAATCAAAACATTTGTTATCGAAAATCTTTAAACTTAAACATTTAGTTATCAATTGTTATATGATTTGTATCAACACTTATGTCTAATTTTAGTGTCAGATGAGGTCAACATTTGCTTAAATCGCATCGAATTTACTTTTTAAGTACAATCTTTAAAATATATGATTTGATACCAGATTTGAAAGATTTAATGCAAACGACAAACATCCGGACAAAACCGGATAATTAAGTATCAGTGCAAACATAAATTGTGATAAATTATCGCTTCTTATTATAATAAATAGTAAATAAGAAGTTATTTAAACTTAGAATAGAAATAATTTTTCATTTATTTTAAGCTTTTGTTCAGTAAATCAGAGCCTTTGAGAGTGAAATGCCTTCAAATTATATAAATGGAAATATAAATAGTGTGAAAGGCTCTCGTTTTGAGAGGGTTTTAGTGACGGGAGGGGCCGGTTATATCGGTTCTTCACTCGTTCCTCAACTTTTGAAAAAAGGATATGAAGTCATAGTTTTCGATCGCTTCGATTTCGGCGTTTCTTCTCTTTTGTCATTAATTCCTAATCCAAGACTGAGATTAATTCGTGGAGACATTAGAATCAAAAGTGAAATCAGTTCTGCCATCGAAAGCGTTGACGCAATCATTCATTTGGCGGCGATTGTCGGTTATCCCGCCTGCGATCAAAACCCAGAATTGGCCGTAAAAGTGAACGAAACGGGAACTCAAAACATAACCGAAGCCCTAAAACCTCATCAAAAGCTCATATTCTCATCGACCGGTTCCTGTTATGGTGTCGTCGATGGAGTTTGTAGTGAAGAGACAGAATTGAGTCCACTCACTCTTTACGGCAAAACCAAAGCAAAGGGCGAAACACTTGTTCTTAAAAGAGGTGGAGTTATCCTACGTTTGGCCACACTTTTTGGTGTCTCTCCGCGAATGCGTTTGGATTTATTGGTCAATGATTTGACTGAAAAGGCGCTGAAAACTAAGAAAATCTCTTTATTTGAGCCACACTTTAAGCGGACATTTCTTCACGTAAGGGACGCCTCAAAAGCATTTGTTTTTGCACTCAAACATTACGACCAAATGAAGGCTAAAGTCTTTAATATCGGCGATGAGTCTATGAATATGAGTAAGGCTGAAGCGGCGCTCACCATATCTGATGCCATTCCTGAGTGTGTCATACATTTGTCAGAAACGGGAGAAGATAAGGACAAAAGGGATTATGTCGTCTCTTATGCAAAGATAGCAAAACTTGGATTTAAGGCTAAATTAACTCTAAAACAGGGAATCGAAGAACTTATTAAAACTGTGCCACAAATGTCTCCATTAGAGATTCAATTATCAAGGAACATTTAACATTTTACCATAATTTAGATTATTTTTTATTAAAAACCAATGAAATACTCGTTTCAATTTTAGCGCCATTTCTTTTAAAATTTAAATCTAATTAAAGTAAACTCATTTTATAGATAATTTTTTATGGTATAATTAAATTAAATAAATTCTGAAACAACTTTTAAATCAAGTAATTAATGACTTATTTTTAATTCATTTAATGGTTTATTGATTACAGTATCTAAAGTATCGTAAAATTGAATGTTGCCATTAATGAGAAACTACTGTAACATAAAATCAATATCTGTTTATTATTGCAAATACTTTAAGTGACAAAAAACAGTTCAAAGAAAATAAGTTTAAATCAAATTAAGAATATATTTTTGACTGAATTATTAAATTATTTTAATTATTGAATAATTAATAAAATCGTGAAAATGACGCAAACAAATGACACTTCACTTCAGTCACCGAAGAGTCCGAAATCACCTGAAAGTGAAAAAAGCAAACGATATGACCGACAGCTCCGGTAAACCTCTAAAAGATAATCAAATATTTATTTATTTCATGAATTTCTAGTCTTTGGGGAGATTTGGGACAATTGGCTTTAGAGTCATCACATGTCTGTCTAATTAACGCCACTTCTTGTGGAACAGAAATACTGAAAAGTTTAGTACTTCCCGGGATTCGGGCCTTTACTATAATTGACAATAATTTGGTTTCCGAAGAAGACATCGGAAACAACTTTTTCTTAATGAGTGAAGACTCGATCGGCAAAAGTCGGGCCAAAATCGCGGCTCAAATGTTGTCCGAACTGAACGATGATCTAAAAAAAGGCGATTATTTGGACGAATCGTTTGAGGCTTTACTCGAATCAAATCCAAATTTTTTCTCAAACTTTTCAATAGTTATCGCAACTGATATTAATAATGAAAAGTCATTAAATAGATTGAGTCATGTCTTATGGCAGACAAATGTGCCGTTAATTGTCTGTAAAGCCATTGGTTTTGTCGGTTATATTCGTCTTCAGATTAAAGAGCAGACAATCATCGAATCGCATCCGGAAAACCCTTTTGAAGACTTAAGACTCGACGAACCTTTTGATGAATTAAAGAATTATTTGGATTCCTATGAAAAGTTTGAAGAAATGTCCCGCAAAGAGTTGTCTCACACACCATATCTGGTCATACTTTATAAATATCTTCAAAAATGGAGACAAGAATTTAATCGAAACGCTAACGATTTGCCCAAAAATTTCAAAGAAAAGAATGAATTAAAAGCTTTAATTCGAAGAGAAATCAATGTTTTAAAGGATAATCTGATGAAAAAGTCAGACGAAGAAGAATTTAAAGAATTAGATCTCGAAAACTTTGAAGAAGCGATTAAAGCGATTAATACGGTTTTCGTTCCTTCGGATTATATTCCAGTCGAAACTAAAGCCATTTTAAATGCCTTAACATCTAATGAATCGAATGACTCTCCTTTTTGGCTGTCCGTCAGAGCACTCAAACAATTCGTTAATGAAAATAAATGTCTTCCTCTTCGCGGAACTATTCCTGATATGACTTCTGATTCAAACAAATATATAGAATTACAGCGAATTTATCGGTCAAAAGCGAGAGAAGACGCCGAAACAATCTATAATATAATCCAAACTCTACCGAAGTCTCAAAACACTAATTTAACAGAGAATGAGGTCATTCTATTTTGTAAAAATGCACACAATTTGCGAATTGTGAGCACTTCTCCCATTGAATCAGAACTTATTGACCACCGATTGCGACAAATTGTGAATACAATCGGTATCGCAGACGACGACACAGAAGACGATGAACTCCGATATTATCTTTTGATGAGATTAGTCGACAAATTCTATTCATTTCATAATCGATTTCCCGGTCAGTGCAACGATGAGGTCGAAAGTGATGTCTCTATACTTAAGGTTTCAAAAGTTTCTATAATTTTTTTCAATTTTAACAAAACCTTATTTTTAGTCTCATCTCAAAGAGATATCCAGTGATTTTGGATCAAATGCTTTGGTCAAAGACGACTTAATACACGAAATGTAAAACTTTTCAAAAGTTAACTAAAATTAATTAAAAATATTAATTTATTTAAAGTTGTCGTTACGGGGGTTCACAACTTCACTCAATTTCTGCGTTTATCGGCGGATGTGCCGCACAGGAAGTTATAAAAATCCTTACTTCTCAATACGTTCCCATCGATAATACTTTTGTCTACAACGGAATAACATCCGTTTCAAAGACATATCGTCTCTGAATTTAATCATTTTTATAATAAAATAAAAATTTTAATTAAATTATTTCAAAATAAAATCACTTTTCGTTTAAAAGAATGGGATAACCAAAGGATTCCTCCATATTATTGATTAATTAAATTATTTAAAAGTTATAACTTATAAGTTATAATTCAATTATTTTAAAATATAATTTAATTTAATAATTAGTTTATTAGTAATTCTGTATATAATTTGCAAATATTTAGAATAACTCTTAAGTGGATTTCGAGGACTAAAATTATAGCCGATTGAGAGTCGATCTCATCTTTAAACTATTGAATCCATTTATAAGTATAAGAGTATATCCGTAAGAGTTCTCTGAATTTGAGTCAATCTCTGAGTAAATAAACATTTCGTCACTTAAAGTATTGATTTTATTTTTAAAGTCTTTGTATTTAAATATTTAGTTTTTAAAATGTATTCAATTTATAATTTAAATTCAAATTTAAATAAAATGAAAATATTTTCATCTAATCCTTTATATTATAATTGTTTCAAAGATTTAATCAAAAATTCAAATAATATTCAAAACAAATGTTTTTATTTAAGTTTTCGGTCTTTAAGTCGTTTATTAGATAATAAAAATCGGCGAAAATTGTGGTCAGAGTTAAAGTCAGTTCACCGCTTACTCTCTGAAAGTCAACTATTGTTTAAATCAAAGGTTTTTTCGACACAAAATTTGTCCACAAATTCAGTTCTTTACGCAAATGAGGATAAAAACAATAAAAACACGAAATCAAACAACAATTCAAATGTTCCGAAGAATGAGAGGAATAATAATTATGATAACGAAGACGATAAGGACGAGGACTCAGAAGAGCCCAAGTCTTCCCTTTTGGCCAAAGCTATCGTTTGGATGCTTTCGGGGTCTGAATTGAAATACAATTATTATTAAAACTAAGTCTTCATTTATTGGATCAGATATATGGTGATCACTATTATGTCACTTCTCTTTCCGAACTCCAATACTCCGGATGTTCTCAGATATGTTTCATGGAATGAGTTTCTGCACCAAATGTTAGCAAAAGGAGAAGTGGAACAACTGGTGGTCAGACCTGAATTGGATTTAGTGACCATTTATTTATCGGACGGCGCTATCATTAAAGGCAAACGCGTTGAGTATAAGACATATCACATGAATATCGTAAACGTACAGTCATTTGAGCGAAGACTCAGAGACGCCGAGCGTTGGCTCAAAATAAAGCCCGACAGAGCTGTGCCCGTCGTCTATGAACGCAATCAGGAGAGCACTTGGCTTTTGTTGGTCTCTTTGGTTGCCGTCTCTCTAATGATATTAATTATGTTTAGAAGCGGTCAAATCAAAACTCCGGTTAACGTCGACTTCTTCGTAAGTTTTTATTATTTTGTTGTTAAAACAAAAACATAATTATAAGTGAATTAGTCTCAAATGGGAAGGGCTAAATTCACCATGGTTGATCCATTAACTGGAGGCGGTAAAGGGGTCCGATTCAAAGATGTGGCCGGACTTAAAGAAGCGAAAATAGAAATAATGGAATTCGTTGATTATTTGAAATCACCCGAAAGATTTCAGGTCTTTTCAAATATTTTTAATTAAATGAATCATTAATTTTATATTTCAGGCTTTGGGTGCGAAAGTGCCGAAAGGGGTTCTTCTTTTAGGCCCTCCGGGTTGTGGTAAAACAATGTTAGCAAAAGCAGTGGCCACTGAAGCGAGTGTTCCCTTTTTAGCTATGGCTGGTTCTGAGTTCATTGAAATGATTGGAGGATTGGGTGCAGCGCGAGTCAGAGACCTATTCCGTGAGGCCCGTAAGCGGTCGCCGTGTATTGTCTACATCGACGAAATCGATGCCATCGGACGTAAACGAAGTACTGCTAGTATTCAAGGGGTTAGCGGTGAAGAGGAACAGACTCTCAACCAATTGTTAGTCGAAATGGACGGAATGGGCAAAAGAGAGGGCGTTATTATGTTGGCCTCAACTAATAGGGCAGACATTTTAGATAAGGCTTTGTTAAGACCCGGAAGATTTGACAGACATATACTCATTGATTACCCGACTCTTGAAGAAAGAAAAGACATTTTTCTTCAACACTTAAAGTCAATAAAATTGGAATTAAATCCAAAGGAATACGCTTTACGTTTGGCTCAATTAACCCCTGGTTTTACCGGAGCTGATATCGCAAATGTAGTGAATGAGGCGGCACTTCACGCGGCGCGAGAGGAAAAAACTCTGGTGAGGGCAGATAATTTAGAATATGCTGTCGAACGAGTCGTCGGCGGAACTGAAAAAAGAAGTCAAGTATTGAGTCCACACGAAAAGAATATAATTGCTTTTCATGAATGCGGTCACGCATTGGTCGGATGGCTTTTACCCCATACCGACGCTCTCTTAAAAGTGTCAATCGTTCCGCGAACTACTAATGTTTTGGGATTTTCACGAGTCTTGCCTTCAGATCAGAAACTATACACAACCGAACAGTTATTTGAAAGAATGTGTATGGCTTTAGGCGGAAGAGTCGCCGAATCACTAATTTTCAATAAAGTCAGTTCTGGGGCTCAAAATGATTTGGAAAAAGTGACAAAAATGGCGTATTCTATGATTCAGAGCTATGGAATGGATTCAGTGATCGGACCCTTAAGTTTTCCCACAAATGAAGAATTAAAGTCTGAATCCGGCAGTTTTGTCGGCAAAAAACCTTTTAGTAAACAATTGGGAAATACTATTGACGGAAGGGCTCGACTTCTTGTGGCCAACGCTTATAAGAAAACAGAAAATCTTCTAAACGACAATTTAGAAAAACTTAAATTAATGGCAGAAACTCTTCTTCACAGAGAAGTTCTCAATTATTCAGACATCGAGTCATTGATAGGTCCCTCTCCTTATGGAAAGAAAAGACTCATTGAATCACTGGATTTGGAACCAGAGGTTGACTCCAACAACACTTCTGCTGATAAAGAAAACAATAATTCTTCTGAAAATAAATCTAAAGATTAAATTATGAAATATTATTCATTATATTATTCACTTATTGTAATCAATTATTACGAAATAA
Organism: Galumna obvia; assembly: GCA_034695785.1. Lineage (NCBI taxonomy): Eukaryota > Metazoa > Arthropoda > Arachnida > Sarcoptiformes > Galumnidae > Galumna > Galumna obvia. Next base: position 35,447 of record JAQFZM010000161.1, read on the forward strand.
AACAATGAAAATATTTCTAATCATTTGACTTAACACTAACTTTAAAGCTTTTTAGTTAATTAGTGAAATCTAATTGTGTTTAACCGATATTTTTAAATATAATTTACTTTTTTGTGTCGCGACGTAACGAATAATAAGTTAGTATTTAATAGATTTAACGAATTATTATTAATTTAGTATTTGATTAAAATGGTTAAAATCGGTGACCATTACGTCATACCGAACACTCATTTCAATGAAATTAAAAAACTTAAGAAAGACTACACTTTTGATAAAGTAATCGGAGTCGGAAAACATGGAGTCGTCTGTACCGGAGCTATGAAAGTATCAAACTTTAAGACAGAGATTGCCATCAAAGTTATCAATTTAGAGAATACATCCTTTGATTATCAGACAAAGTTTTTGCCCAAAGAATTGAATGCTTTACTAGAATTAAAACACTTATATATCGTTAGGATTTATGACATTATATTAATTGAAAACACATTTTATATTTTTATGGAAAAGGCTTTCGGTGGAGATGTTATTAATATGTTAGAAGAGAAACAATATGAGAACGGCATCCCTGAGAACAGAACTAAACCATTGTATCGGATGATAGTCAGCGCCGTAAAACATATCCACGATTTAGGGTCGGCTCACAGAGACATCAAAAGTGAAAATATTTTACTAATGGATAAGAACCGGACTATCGCTAAACTCACAGACTTTGGGTTTTCGACCACTTGTTTCCTTCCGCAGACATATAAGAAGATATTGAAACGAACGGTTTGCGGAACTCCTACTTATTCGCCACCAGAAGTGGAAAGACAACAGCCTTATGATGCCATGAAAGTCGACATCTGGTCGTTAGGGGTTGTCCTCTACGTTATGCTAAACAATGAAATGCCTTTCAGTGCAGCCGATGTGACAAAACTTGCAAAAAATCCTAAACTCAATTTTAGTCTTGAGTTCAAAAACAAGAATCTGTCGAAAGATTGCAAAGACCTCATTCTTAGACAATTAGATATCGATCCTCACAACAGACTTAATATAAATAAAGTTATCGAACATCAATGGTTTCGATGACTTTTACCAAACATTTATCAAACATTTTCTCATATTTTCAATAAATTTAAATTTTGATTCAATTTATAAATTTTAATGAAAAACAAAATATAAATAGAGTTTAAGTAAAAATTTATAACTTTTATATAATAAATGTTTAAAAAAAATAATTAAATTTGATTTATTTGTTGCCGATTCTGGTCTTCGCTGTTTGAAGACCTAAACCATCGCCTGATTAAACTCCAATTAAAAATGTGTCTGTTATTATCGGCTTTAACCTTGGTTTTGACTAATTCATATTTGTAATGTGTTATTGTCCAGTTCCAATAAGCGCTCATATGATGTTCAAGGCAAATCATTAACCATAAGAATATTGAGAGACAATAGAGTATAAACATAAGGAATAAAAGAGTGGCACTAATGGCAGAACGGGTCCAATAAAAACACTGAACGATAACATAATATGTCCACAAAATTAAAGGAATTAGAGTTAGAGTAGAGATGACGTCCAAAATCAAATAAAATAGAAAAGTATTGCCTTTCAGTGAAATCCATTTTAAGAAGTCTTCGGGAATTATTCTTACACTCAATTCTGAGTAACAAATCTCACATTCAGTGGATTTCTTGACGCGAAGCCATTTCATCTGACATTTCTCGTGAACAAAAGCCAGGGATCCCTTACACTCACAAATTGTCAAAAGTTTGCCTTTTTCTGAATGACATATTCGGCAGCACTTTTTCCACTCATCAGTGGATAGACTTTCATTGAATGTGATATTTGTTGTCATCTTTTGCTTAAATTTTGTAAAAAATAGTTAAACTGAATTCAAACAAAACATTTCGTAAAAATTAAATTTCATTTATATTCAATATTTAGGACTAAATGTTTGCAAACGAGAGATCAACGAATGAAACTATAATTCATTGTTTTATATAAATCTCGCGATTATTTTCAATTCGAATCTTTTACTAAAAAAATAGAATTGAATTCAATTAACTCTTAGTTGTCATAAATGGCTCATATCTTGCAATTAGTTTTATTACCATTTCTTGTATTCGCTGTCATTTACTCATTAATACAATTCAAAACCAATTGGTTTTCAAACAAATCAATTCAATGTCTTTCAAAGAGTCAATTATTAGTTTTTATTTCGGTTTTTCTGACAAAAGTCTGCATTTGTTTCGATCATCGTTCAGACCATTCCTTAATTAAGGTATCGTTTGGGGGATTGTCTCTCATTTATGTCGTCCTCATCAGTATTATTCTTACCATCAATACTGTTGTCAGTTATTCCATATTTGTTTCGAATTTGCTGTCATTAGTATGTCTTTTGGTCTTAACTCTTATCGAGATATGGATATGTATTACAGCCATAAAATTAGTGGAAATGTGTTTCCGAAGAGTTGGTAATAAAACAGATTCGAGTTCTACAGAAATAGTAGACTTTCCTCAAACAATTAGAGGTCACTACAATTTGTCAAAGACTCAGATTATGGTCATCGGTAGCTCACAATTCTCGACTACTTATCGATGCGATGATCCTATTTGTGAAGATGTCTTCAAAATTATTGATGTGAAAGAATATGTGCGTTATGTACATGGTCATTTGACACAAGAAGAAGAGTCAGAAAAGATTGAGAAACACAATCGCGACTATAAGTTTCTCACATCAATTAAACACCAAAACATTGCTTCCATTGAATCGGTGGACAAATTCAGATTAAATGGAGTTTTGGATAAAATAGTAATGAAGACAAAGTTAGCCAAACATTCTTTGGGCACATTCTTGGCTTCGAAAGAGGGCTATAATGGTGTGAATCGAGAAACGGCACAGCAATGGTTCAAACAAATTGTGTCAGCCCTTCACTATTTGCACGGAAGACACATAAGTCACAGGAATATTAAACCCGAAAATATTCTTCTGTTTGTCAACGATTATGAGGTATTCATTTGTGAGGAAAACTTGATTTGAATTTAATATTTATTACTTAATAGTCTTATTCGGCAAAACTGAGTGATTGCGGTCTCGACATATTATTTACTAAATCGGGACAAATCAAAACAGACGCCAATAAGTATCTGATATCAGCCCCAGAATATGTTTGCGGACAAAAGATAACCAGATCTCAACGAATACCTGTCGATCCCCTCTTAGCTGATATTTTCAACTTAGGAGTGATTCTGGTTTTGCTTATCAAAGGAAGTGTCGATAACTTCGTTGGAATACCTCAAGACTTGAAAACAATTCGTGAAACAAAGACAACGGTTGACGCCATTTATGTAAACTTTTCGTGGACTAACTCTAAGAATTCCATCAAAAAAATGTTTGTCAAAAAAGAAGACAAATCTTTGATTCATTTACTTAAAGGAATGCTCGAAAGAAAGACCGATAATAGATTTGATATCATATCCGTCAAAAGCCATCCATGGCTTCAATCCTAACAAAATTCAAAACTCATTTAAAGACATTTTAATTAAATTCAAAACAAAATTTTATTATTTTCTTATAAAACAATAGATTTTTTGTAATATTTCTTCAAATAATAAATTAATTTTAATTATAATATTAATTGTTTTTATTTAATATTAAATTTAATTATAAAAGATTTTGCAAAACCTTTTAAATGCAGTTTTAGCTAATATTTAATGACATAAATTTCAATGAATTAATTAAAATACAACAAATTTATAGAAAAAAGTATTCAAAGTATTTGTAAAGTATCACAAACTATCAATTGATTCAAAACTTATTTAATCTTTTCTTAATTCTAAACACAATTCATAAATACAATTAAATGTAAATTTAATTCATTTTTTGTTATTAAAAAAACTCATTTGTTATTAAAGTGACTTAAGTTATATAACTTATATAATATAAGTTTAAAAGTTAGCGCCAAATGAAAGTCATTTGATATGATTTTCGCGAGACTTTTATATTGATTTCGAAAATAGAATAAATTTGAAAATCGTTTGATTTGTGTTTGAATTAAAAGAAATGATTAAAATTATTAAAATTTAACGAAAAGTGATTAAAATGTTAACAAAACTATTGGTCTTATCATTTGTTTGTATGAATGGTATTGTTTATGGATCAAAACCCGACATACTTAAGGCTACTATCTTAAGTCAAAATGATTTATGCGATGGAAGTAACTCGAAGTTTGATAACATTGAAGTCAAGGGAGCCTTTGGACCCTTTTATGGCAATTATATCGGTATTTTCGGAGAGGTTTGGAAGAGTGGCAAAAAAGAGCTCTTTAGAGTAGCCATGAGGACTAAATTCTATACGACTAAAGATCCGGATTATACCTTCAGACCCCCCTTTTTCTTTGATGCCAAGATATGGAATAATGTTTATGATGTCCTTCACTCAAAGAGTAGAAACTTTATATTCACCACTTTAGATGTGGGCAATATCTTTACTCAAGAAAAGAGGATTTCCGCTCAAAACGAAGTTATTTATGTCGTTGAGGTCTGACTAAACGTAATTTCATTTATTGAAACTTAACTTTTGTTTTAAGGATACGAATAAAACCACTGCCCATCAGTTCGATCCAAAGAGTGTTGACGACCAAAAGCAATCTAATGATTATATAGCTTATAGTGCATCGAAACACAGCAAAACTATTTACGATCCAAAAGAAAACCATTTGGACAGAAGTGGGTTCTTGTCTTACAAGTATCTCTTATATCACTTCCCATATGAAGTCGAAATTAAATCGATTGTTATCTTTGATTCTAACCGTCAAATGAATCGAAGCTATTTTGCAATGGTTTATACCAAAGGTTTCGCTTATTTCAAATATCTTTGAATTTAATAATTTTGTTGTCATAGAAATTGGTCCGGATGGAATCAAACATTATATCAGACATTATATGCGATCAGAAGTTGAAACTTTTAGGGATAAAGAGGGAAAACCTTCTATCTCTCGGCTCAAATGGTTTTTCGATGAAAGAATGAACTTTTGCGAGGAATTGGGAGGCATTCCGTCGGCTGTCGTTCAGATAAAGTCTGAAGAATCGTATTCACAAAAAGAAGGATTTCAGGACATTATATATTATCTCGAATTCTTTGCTCAAAAGTTCCAAGTTATGAAAATTACTCTCAAAAAGGAATCGAAACACTATACCGTACAAAAGTTGAAGGATTGCATTTATGATACAAATTATCTATTAAATTGTAATACCACGCCTTCTCTTAAGTTAGCCGAAGTGATTCCCTGCAAAGACTTTTCTAAAGAGGAATATCCACATATTTTGGGAGAATCCCTTTTCGAAGGTTCACTCATGAGTTCATCAAAAATTTGGGTAAAAATTTGAAGTTTTTAACATTTATTTGACATTTATTTTGTTAATCAGTGGATAATTGGCATTATTTCCATTATTATTGGAATTATTGCTCTCATAATCTTCGGATTCAGGAATTCGTTAAAGAGTTTATTCGCACAAAAGAAATGATTTGTTTTGATATTAATTTTTATCAAATATTTTATTTTAGTCTTTTTTTTTGTAAATATTTCTTAAACTTTATTTTTAATTTTAATTCATTTTTATTGAATTTTTAGAAAAAAATTACTTATAATTAATAAAAAATTTTGTTTTAAATTTAAGTTTTATTTTTTTTGTTGAAATTTTATAAAATTGGAACTGTACTGTAAGTACTGTAAGAACTGTAAGAATTATAAGAACTGTAAGAATTCAATCCCAATATCCGCCCCAAAGAAGAAATACAAGAACCAAAAGAACTGTTAGCACAAACCCCAGAAGAATGGAGAGCTGTCCGTACCAATACTTTATAGGTTCGCATAGATCACAGATAATCCTGCAAGGTTGTTTAACATTATTCACCACTCCATCGATAGTCTTATTCGGATTTCTATTACCCATATATTGACCCTCTCTTTGTATAGAAGATGTGGACCTACTCTTAGAGCTCAAACTTTTGTAACTCAAATCTTTTTTCGGAGTCTTTTCTTCGGATTTGATTTCATTTGTTTTCGCATTATTTTGTTTGTCTTTAGTATTGGATTCAATATCTTTGGAATTATTCATATCTCAAATCAATTAAAACTATTCAATGAATCATAAAACGACTTTTTTTTTATTACTTTAAAATTTGAATTAAAAAAAACTAAATTTAATTAATAATTATATTATTTCAATCATTTTAAGGTCTCTTTTAATTATTTTATAATTGAATAATAAAGTTTAGGTCAAATCGCGTGAATTATTTTCATTTCAAATATTTTCAAAAGTTATTTGAATTTCCTTTTCTTTTGATTTTTCTCTAAACAAAACTTTTAGTCTATATTTCATGTGTCGACCACTTAATTGATGTCATATTTGAACGCAACTATTATTTCAGTCTTTTATCGGAACCTAAAACTAAACTATCGATCGAAGGGAAGCGATTGCGTACTTTTAGACCACAAATAGAGACAATATTGACATTTATATAATTGTTTTATTGACAAATTGTTAAACAAAAATAAAATATAATTAAAATATTAAATATTTGAATATTTGCTAAAATTTTATTTAAATATTAATTCAATGAAATCTAAAGTTTGATTCTAAATGAAACGAAAATTTCTTCGATTTAAATGTTTAAATGTATTCAAACTACTTATGTTTAGAGGTTTGATATCAAACAACTTATTTTAACATTTTATATACATTTTAAATAATTATTAATTAATGTTTATTAGGCTATAATTCTGATATTGTTAACTCATGTCGGATGGTATGACCACAAACACATTCTATTGCAATGTTCGAGAGATAAATCCCGAATCGTTAGGAGTATTATTCAAAAAGTGAGTCATTATTTCTATTAATGAATTAATATTTTCTTTTTTCTTTAGAAATTTATCCCTATATTAGAACGATATAGAGTTTCGATGCCTATGGAGTGTCCGTTTCATCCGCAACGGGACTCCTTGTGGTGGCCCGAAACTGATGAAGAGGAAGAACAAGATGATGAGCTTAGCTTTCACTGGACCTGTCCTTTCTGTGGCTCAACATTTTTATGTGCAGAAAGACTGGCCATACATTGGGATGAATCGCATCGATATGACATAACTCGGGTAAGTATATATCACTTCTCAATAAAGTGTTTACTCTTTTATTTGAAATCACTTATTGTTTGAAAACATTTTTATCAATCGATAGAACGACGATTCTATTTGTTTGGCCGACTTTTGCGATATTATGAGATGTGATGTCATTATTGCAAACAAAAGAAAACGAAGAAATAGAATGAGATCTGAAACCTCTCCTAAGAATAGAAAGGATTTTAAAAATTGTGACTCAAATAATATGAGACGATTAGAAAAACGGTGTGAAAGTATTGTTCGTCAGTGCACTCAAGCATTGCTTTTAAATAATACAATCAAAGATTATCGGGATATTGAGAACGACCTAGTCGCTTCCATTTGCTCTTATCTCAATTGTGAGCGATATCTCGATGATTATTCCAGCGAGGTTTGTTACATCTAGCAAGTTTAAGCTCTAAACTAGACTACTAAAGTTTAACTAAAAAACTAATATTAAATTAAATAATATCTGGAATCAAATGTAGAGCCGAAACGTTCCGTTGACTTTATGTTTGGTTATTGGAATCGTAATGATTGGAGGCTTCTGTTTATGTTATTATATAGTTTGGATGCTTTTCGAGTGAGTCTTCTTTCCTTTAATTTTTATTTTGAATCAAATGTTTTGGCTATTCTTTAAATAAAACTAAATGTGTTTTTTGGCCCAATTTTTGTAAAATTTGCTAATTTTTTAATCGCAAAACATTTTTTGTTGTATTTATTTAGTATAAAACCTAAACTAATAGCCATTGCATTTAAATTATAGTCTGAATTAGAGTTCAGAATTAGTTTAAGTATTGTTTAAACATAAGTATGAAACACATATCCTGTTGTCCCCCACAGCAGTTCCCAAAGTTCTTCACCAATCAATCGATTATTTTATCGCAAAGTTGTAAATCATTAATAATTGTATCATTCCTTCAATTACTGAAAGCCTCATCAACTGATTGCTCAAACTATAGCGTTCTTGCAGTAAAGGTATAGGATATTATCCAATAGTTTAGTCATTTGTTCTTAATTTGGAACATTTTTGGGATGGCATGAGTAGCACATGAGTAGCACATGTAGTCTTACTCCAATTCCAATGCATTTCTCAATTGTTTGGAAAATTTTTAATTTTTTCTTTTAGTCAATATTTCCTTTGAATTTATTTCAATTGATTTCTGAGTCATTTATTTTTATTATTTTAAAGACATTAAAGAAAATATTTTCAATTATAAACTAGCATGTTTTCTTTCCTTAGAATTTCTTAATTTTTCATTACTTTTAATATACTTTGAATTATGACTTTAGAAAAATGAACTAGTTAAATGTTAACTGTTAAAAATTGCATTATTTGATCATTACTTCAAATATATGATTATTTTTATATTTTTAATTATTATTGATATTAAGATATATTGCATTTGTCTTATAGTGTTTAATAGTGTCTAATAGTGTTAAATATGTTTAATATAGTTTTATTTAATTATTTAAGTGAAACCAAAATTGCATTTAAATCATAATTCACTGATTAATGAATTTTAAAGTTCTGGATATAAATCGCGAACCGCTTTAATGTCTCGCGAAACCATAGAAGAAGATATAAATTGGAGCGAAGAAATCAAATACAAAAAGGATGTGCCAGAACTGAGCCGCGAAGAACGTATTCCAGTGTCAGATCGTCCAAAAATACTGATATCTTCTCCGTCTACTCATCGTTTGATTAGATCTCAACCGAGTTATCATTTTTATCATCCAAATAAACAATATTCCAGTATAGAAGAGGACAGTTGGGAAAGTTGTATGGATGTGTCAACGAGAACAGTATCTCGTCCGAGTTCTACCGCTGCCACCACTGCCGCCATCCACTCTCGGCCAGAGAGTCTCTCTCGAGCCTCATCTCATACAACCAGTCAATCAAATCAGTCCAACCCTTACAACAGATAACATAATCAATCATTTATTTGTTCGACAAATCACCACAAAATCAATGCCTTTTCACAAACTGTGAACGATATACACAACTGGACTACTATTTTATGCATTATTTTTTTGCTCAGTTATTATATTATTAAATGACTCAAAACTGTTATTACAAATCAATAAATAACTTAATCTCTAAATAAATGAAAATTAATTTGAATTCACTCTTAAATTATCTCAAAGTAATAAATGATCGCAAAAATCACAACAAAATAAAATTCTTTCTAAGAATGGCTTTCATTTCATTAAATGTCAAATAAATAATTTACTTTCAGTTTAGTCATCAACTAAAATGTTCTAGTTCATTTCATAAAATTTATATAATTTATTTCAAGATTAAAGTACCTTGGTAATCTCTTTAACTCAATAGTAGTTGAATATTATTGATATAAATATTATAAAAGTTAAATGTTATTTATTTATTCATATGAATTTCAAATCGATCCTTTTTTGATTAAGTGATTAGTAATATTAGCTAGTTCACTAAATAAAAGATTAATATCAATCAAAATAAGATTTTAGAAAAAAAATATATAATAAAATGATTATAATTATTGAAAAAATTACAGAAATCTTCTGACAAAATGTCAAATAATTCAATTCATTTTACAATTTTTTATTCTATAAAATATCCTAAAATATAGTAATTTTAAGGATAGAAACAAAATCTCATCGATTGAAAAATCGGAATTTCTTTTCTATTATAAATGGAATTCTGTAGAGAAAGCAGTCGAGTATTGCTTATAAATGTATATAAGATTACATTTTTTCCAAATATCAATATATTCTTAGGAATCTCATCAAAATCCATATATAGATGCAGTTTTAAAAATGTTTGTATAATTCCGAAGTACTTCGAAATGAAAATTTATTGAGGCGTCTCTAAAAAGTTTTCAAATATAGTTTACTTTTCTTTATTTTCTATAAATTTATATAAAATATATGAAATCTTTTTTTCAGATAATAATTTTATAGCACGAACTCATTTAAAGGAGATTTCAAATAAAATACTTTTTATAATGAACTCAATCCTAACAATACTTTTATTCCTTGAATTGTATGGAAAAATCTATTGAATCATTGATTGATTAAGTTTTTAACAAAAATTATTGATTATTCAATATTTTCGATACATTTTCTCAATTTTCAGTTCTTAATAAATCAATCTTGCCTTGATAAATTATTCAAATTCATCCGGTGATAAATTACTTTAAAGGGCAGATTTTTAAAGATAATTTTCGCTAAACTATTGAGTTATTTATGAAATCTATCAAGTTTATAATTATTGCGGTTAAGTTTTAAATGAAATGTTGTTATGTATTCAATCAATAAATGATGGCTCAAACGATAAGATAGAGATTCCTTAAGACTAAGAGAATATTGATTTCAATAATATTCAATGGATTATATTATATATGAATTTAAGATAAGTTCCAAAGAAAACAAAATCAATAAATTATTTTTTAAACAATCGTTTGATGGCAGTCATCGAATCACAGATTCTCTAAACTAAAACAAAATTCTTTAAAATTAAATGTATATAAAATGTATAAATAAGGGCAAAGATATGGCCGACAAGAAGTCTATGTGGACTTTGGAAGTGAACTAAACGACTAAAAACAAAACAAATATTTTTCTCAACAAAATTTGTAAAACTATTACATTTGAAAGTATTATTTGAGATAAGATTGCGATAAGTAGTCTAAGTATATAATAAAAGAGAGAGAGAATAAAGAGCTTTTTCTTGTTCTCATGTCAACAGTGATTGGCGTAAATTTTCACAATACACCAAATCCTTTAAAATTGTCAACTTTTTTAAATTGTTGGCAACAGTGCGCCCATACATACGCCGGCACACCATAACAATTGAATGTCTCAAAAATAGTATCACCACTTAATAGTAATAATCAAATATAAAAACGTTTAGATTTTTCACTGATTGGCCAAAAGAGGAAAGAAATTCACAATTTTCTGGTGAAGAATCAAAATATATGGCAAAGAATTATTCGATTCTCTTCTCTGAATTGAAATTTGAAATACACTCAGAATATATTCTGAGTTAATTTGTAAATCTAAAGATGTTTTTATGATAATTTATTTGTGGCCTCTTTTTTAAATCGATGTCTTAAATAATTTTTGGAAAAAATTATTTATTTTTATACATTCAGTCAATTCTCTGGGCTTTGATTTGATTAATAATGTTTGAGAACATTTAGCTTTTACTCAGAATTCGAGTTAGAAATAATCAAATTTACTCTAAAATATTAGATTATCTAATGTTTTGCATTAAATTTATTTTTATTTTTTTTTCTTTGAAAATTCATGAAATCATGCGCTGAATCTAATAAGAATCGACAAAATTCTATATTAGATTATAAATTAATGGATTCTCAGCGAAGAATTATTGATTATTTTTCAAACTTTCAATTTTATGTAATCTTTGAAGACTTGAGATTATAATCTTTCACTTTTCTAACAGAAATTATCGCAATTTAATACATCTTTCAGTCAATTCTATGGCTCTAAAGAAACTGATTATTTGTATATAAAGAAAGAAAACCTCATCACAAATCTTTTTTAAACATAATATAACACCAAAAAATAACCAAGGTCTTTCTGATTATTCTGGTCCCAAAGAGACCAAGAGCAATGGAGAAGAATTTTGTATTTGAATCTAGAAAGTATACAAGCATTGTTAGAGAAACAGAATTTATGATATCATGATAAATATTTCGTTTTAAGCAGTTATCTTGATAAAATATCATGTGAGCCACTGAATAACATATCTTTATTGTTGATATAAAATATATTCAATGATATATTCATGAAATCAATTTATAAAAATTAGTTTATAAATAACTAAATGATAATAAAATAATATATTCGTATTTCATTCATTGATTTATTTCATAATTTACTATAAAAATCAATTTTAAGTTATAATGTCTATT
>JAQFZM010000162.1:0-47228 GCA_034695785.1 Galumna obvia
GTTTTGGTACTTTTTATGATATATATCTATAAGCATTTGACCGTTAGAATCTGGTTCTTCCAGAAACTCAATCAATTGTTACATATTTTAATTTTTCACTTTAAATGGTTATTATCTCTAAAATTAATTACAGAAATTGAAACTATAATTTGAAAATTAGAGCTAATATTTTATATTTTTATTATTTTTATAAATAATATTTATTTTTCCTCACTTTTCATAATAAATGAATTAATTAAAGGCAATAATAAATGAGTCCAATAAATGTGTTTATCATTTAATTTGATTTTATTCGATAAAACATTACTTTAAGTCATATTTAAATACTTTGATGTAAATAATTAGAACAACAATTGATTAATAGTAATGAATCAAATAATTTACTTTAATTCCGAAAAATCCAATTTTCAGGAGTTATTAAGTCTTTAATTTTAAGTCTTTAAATTCTGTTCGAATAAAAAATACATAAAATTATCGTTAAATACTTGAAAATATTGACGTTTTCAACAAATAAATGACACTTCCCTTAGGCTTTACACTACTCTTATGTCTTAAAGAAGGCTCTAATAACACTAAAGAAATATAGCTTAAATGAACTAGATAATAAGCTAAAATTAACTTATTCCTTTTTATAGCTATCTTATTGATATAATATCATTGAAGAATTATAAAAATTCTAGATATGAGCATGGGCATTCTTACTAACAGAATTAAATTTATTATTTGTATAGATTTTCTTCGGCGCCATTTTAGAAGAATATAATAAATGGATTTCAAATGTTTTACTCTTCAGAAAAAATTAATTTAATTAAATTTTGTTATAAAAACAATAAAGAATCAAGGTTAGATTTCATTCACTCAGACATTACTTAGTTTAAACTTAATAATTTTTAGAACATTCATAGAAAGAATGATCATGCACTGCTAATAAAACTTATTTTCGATATTTTAGTAAAAAAAATTAAAATGTGTCAGGTCTTTATTTGTTAAAAAGAATTTAATAGAATATTAATAAAAAATTAAAAATACTTACAAATAATGTTCGACTCATTTGTCATTATCAAAGTCGGGGCGATCCGTCTTATAGTTCTTGTAATCGAAGTCAACAAAAGTTAAGAGTTTTTCTCTTTTATTTTTCCATTCATTCCACGGCTCCGGGTTTTTGTTAGTCCAAATGGTGTCCGGATTCGTTCCCTTATGGAAAGCCATGAATACAATCATTCCGGGGGCCAAACCAAATGCAAAGACGAGTAGCGGCCAAATGGAATAATTGCTTTTCAATCCTTTAATAAGTCTGGAGCGGTCTCTCCCGAAAATGTCGAAACGCATGTGTCCGTAGACATCGTTTTTCTTGGGAGAAGACATTTTGGGCCGAAACACAATTTAGTAATGAAAGAGAGAATAATAAATGAATGGATCGATAAAATTAATAAAAAATAAGTTCCAAAAAGTTGAAAATATAGCTCAGAATAACGCAAACACCAAATGAAATGCCCTTTCAATAGATTGTCTCAATAGAAACACACAATTATTATGGGATCTAAATTGAAATCATATTCTAAACAATCGCTTCTGAAATGTTTTGTTGTGATTACAGATTGTATTATAAAATTGATTTCTAAAGATAACAAAAATAGGTATTCCTATGGAAAATAATTCTACAAAAACTGTTATCCTTTTCACTCTTTCCTCTAATTTATTGTTTAAATGTCGAAGAGAAGAACCATAAAAGTTTATTTACAAAACTCTAATGAAATTCTCTCCCTCCGTCTCTCTCTCCCTCCGTCTCTCTCTCCCTTCCTCTCTCTCTCTCTCTCTCTCTCTCTCTCTCTCTCTCCCATCTCTCTCTTTTCAATATCGACTATTCATCACTTCCTTTACGTAAACATTTGAGTAACAGTTATGTCGAAGACTAATATAGACATCACGTAAGCCATATGTTTATTAGTAACCAAAAAGAAATGCATAAAGCGAGCTAGGTTATTTCATTTATATTTACATAGGCTTAAATATACATTATATGATAGATCTATCCTTGAAATAAGAGCCAAGATTACACTTTCTATATATTTTGCAATGAAATGCAATAAAAATTTCCGAATCAATATAACGACAAACAAATTATAAACAGAAATATAAATAAGAAAATGTGAATCATTTTTGCATAATATTTCCATAATATTGCTTTATTATTGCCTTGTTAAATTGCAATATTGCTAGTTTATAAACAATTTTTAGCTTTATCTTAAACCGTTTTTACTTATTCTTACAAATTTAGATCATATGACCCTGTATAAATTACATTCTTAGGTGTTATACAGGTATAAGTAATGTATGTAATGAGTGGTAATGAGTACTCTTTTATAAAATATGATCGAAATCTTAAAGACTGTAATTAAAATTCAAAAAAACGATTTAATTTTATTATTTAATTGCTTTTAATTGATTAAAACTTTTAATTACTTAAAAATTGTTTCCTTAAAAGCATTTTAATCTCAATTACTCTCAAAAATTCCAGTTTTTCTTACATTAAATATTAATATTTTTAGTAAAATTAATGAATATTTAAAACCCAATGATCTCTAAACATACAAAAATATAGTTATAAATGAACTCAAATATTGTGAACATTTTTCGACCAAAATATAAGGCATTTAACAAAACGATTGATAACAAAGAGATAAGAATTAGTTTTTGTACGAATCATTGAAAACTACGAATAAAATAATATTTTATTAATTGCTATCAGAGAACAAACATCTCTTCATATCTATTCCTGATATCGAGGTCTCGGATGTTCGTAGTTTTCATAGTCTTGAGATGATATGAATTTGAATTTTTTGTTCTCAAATCGATGCCAGGGCTCAAAATCTTTGCCAAATCGGGCCTCCGGTCCTCTCAATTGATGAATTGTCTGAATCACAACAAAAAGTGGAGCCACACCGAAAGCAAAGGCAATGACCGGCCAAACCCCGTAATTCTTCTTAAGACCCGTTACTATCCATTGCATTGTTGTTTGTTGAGTCGACATCTTTAAATTACCTAGATTCCCTTTTTAGTAAATAAAGACAATATAAAGTTAAATTAGTTTCTTTAAATAGGGATTATTAAGCATGGTAATTTAGATAAGATAAAATTAATTATAAAGAATTATAAAAACAAAAAATTTAGTTAATTATCTTCTTTTGGATATTCATCAAAAAAATTGACAAGGTAATTCAATATAGATTTAAGGATTAAAATGTCAAAGATGCTTACGTGTAGTTTAGATCGAAATGAGTTGGAAAGTAATGTTCACAATATAAGAGATCTGTGCGAAGAGATCACGAGTTATGAAAACAAAAATCTTTTTAGAAGTAATAGTAATCACAAGAATATATACGGCAATAAAATTCAAGGCCTGTCATTGAAAATGTGGACAACTATTTGTCTCTAAAACTTTTTTTTAGATAAATTCTATTACTATTTCTTAGCAACAAATCGATTAAATTCTGTGTTTTTAATCGTAAAAAATTATCGTTTTCTTCAAATGAAAGGTATATTTATATGAATTCTCAGTAAATATTGACTCAAAGTTACTCTAAAGCGCAGAAAATTCTTTCATCAGAAGTATTGCCAATAAATTAATGATAAGAAAATATATTTCCACTGCTTTTTAAAAGAAGACTTTGAAACTTCCCATGAATTATGAGTTTTTCTCGTGTTTTAGAACTTATTTAAGTACACTTTGAGTCTATTATCGCTTTTCATTTAATTTTGCATCTAGGTTATTTTTAAATGGAATAGTACCAAACTATCAAGAACATCCAAGAAAATTAAACAATAAAAATTTTAAATTTATCTACACATTTAATATAATCTTAAATAATAGACCATGAACAATTTCCAACAGAAAAATCCAACCAATTGTCAAATATTCGTTATTTTTTTAACATTTGAATAATTTTTCGTAATAATAAGTCTTAAAATGATTTGTGCCAAATTACCATGATTATAAATAGAATAAAAGTATTGGCTATAATAAAGAAGAAATCTAAAGAAGAGATTGAATTCTAGTAACATTAATATTCATTTATTAATAATCAATGATTACTTATCATCAGTAAGTAATGTTTAATCAATAAACTTTTGTTCGTTTCATTTGTTTTTATACACTTTTAATATAAATTTAATAATTATTGAATGAATACTAATTAATTTGAATATATTTTGTTATAAAGTTTAGTTTATTTATTAAATTTTAATAATTGAATATTTGTAATGTTGCTAGATTTAATTTATACAGTAAAACCTCTATATCTAATTACCTCTATATCTAAAAAACCCTTTATATCTCGACCCCAAACCGTTGGTTCACTGATCATTTTGTATAGAAAATTACCTCCATATCTAAGAAACCTCTATATCTCAACCAAATTTCTATTTCCCAAATCGGGTTTAGTTATAGAGGTTTTACTGTATTTAATTATTATTTAAAACTTTTATAAAAATTTTAATAAATAATATTTATCAGATGAAAAGAAATTAGAAAGAAATTCATCAAAGAATATCTAGAAACTAAATTCATGATTGAACCATGTCAAATTTATTACTATATGAGAATCACTTATATTCTGGGAAACTTTAAATAAATTCATCGAAAATTTAAACGAATTTAACACTAAAAAAGCAGTCGAACCAATGATTTTCATAAAACTCGAAATTACCGGAAATTAAAGCCCGAAACTGATAAAACCCGTTTCGGTTGTTGTTATGCTCCGCCAAATTGGTTTTGGTAGAACTATAATTTTAATTGTCAAGAATACCTTGATAACTTAATTTAAATTCAAAATTAAAATATTTCTAAATTTGAAAAAATATTTAATAAATGACTCAAATATTAAGTTTATTATGAATTTTTAAATCAATCCAATAATTAATTAATTATACATTAAATACAACACTAAAAGTGAGGCAAAAAAAACAGATTCTTTTCAGATCAAAATAACAAGAATTACAAAAAAGAAAAACTAATTTTAATCTAAAAAAATTTTATCACTAAGATATTGAGGTTTGTTTAATGACCAAGCTCATTTTGAGCTGATCTCAAACAGTATTATGCTCTGAGAACTGCCAGAAAGGCTACAAATGCTTTTATAATCTGAGATTTATATCAAAATAAATGAGAAATTAATACTTAATCTGAAATAAATCTTAAAATCAATATTAAGACAGAATTTGTTTGTTTGAAGACATGAAAAGATTTATAAATTTAGTTCAAAACGAAACTAAAATTAAAAACAAATAAATATTTTTTTTAGGAAAATATAAAAGAGTTTCGAATTGAATGCAAAGCCCTTCGATTTGTTGGAAACGAAGAAATTATTGGAAAAATGAGTTGATTTTCATTTGGATTTTAAGCAAAATTCTTTGCCGAAGAATAAGAAATATTTCGTGGATTAGATAAGAAAACGAGTCGACCCCTGATATAAGTGTTGGATATGTAGTCAGAGTCAGTGATATCGGTGTCAGTGATATAAGAGTCGTCATCAACAGTCACTATTCGGAAGAACTTTTCTTCTTCTGTCGCCGAATATGGCTTTTCGTCGAAATCAAACATTTGACCCAAAATGACATTCAGTGCTGAAGTGTCGTAATTATGACAACCACTGTATCGATACAATGGCTTCTTATCAAATCGACAGCCCGACGACTGACTACCTATGGGTGCAATGCATTCATGAGTGAGCGCACACTTAACCCACGGCAACATTAGGTCGTTGTGAACCCGAATAGTATTGTATATCAATAAATGCGAGGCTCTAACCATTCGATGAAAATAGTATTGATTTTGGATTGTCTTAAAGTATTCAAACATTCGGGGATGAGTTAGACTAGAAGTGGGCTGTTCTATTGTCCACGACATTATCCCATCTTTTTTGCCTTTTTCTGCCAATCGTTGAATTTTTTGAGCGGCAGAGGGTATCAAATAATAGTTTGGGTCCAACCAAAAGGCAGACTCGAATTCATTTAACATTAACTGCAATATTAGAGGTCTGAATGCAGACAACTTGAGATCAGAGACGTGTGACGGAAACAATTGGTAATCAAAGCGACGGATTTTACACAAATTCTGTCCGATTGAAGACTTGTTTGAATAAAGACTTGTCTCAACTGAACTCTCCGTTTGAGAAGTGTTTTGGGTTTCGTTGCAAATACTGCTTATCTGTAATTTATAAATATTTTATTAATAATTAATAAAATTATTCTTAAATTATTAAAATAATATTATTTAAAAATGAGTCATAAATTCATTTCATTTTGAAGACAATTATAAAATACTTTAAGAATAAAATAAAAATCGATACAAACCGACAGATATTTGAACTAATATTTAAAAATTTATAGAATTGTGTGAAAATAAATGAATGAATACCTGAAGTAATTGATGTCTGTTAAGACCCAAATCAAATATAATCAGCGAATAATTAGTAAAGACATTGTCCTGAAATGATCTGATGAATCCTTTGGCTAAATCCAATTGATCCGATTTAATGGCGGTCACAAAAAGTGGCCAAACATTAGCTAAAGAGTCAGTCGTGAGAAGAGTTGTCTTTTCATTTCTATCGATTTGAGTCTTATTTCTCTTAAAACCCAAAATTCTGAGATATTTATCACAATTTCGTTCACTTTCTTCACTATTTAAGTCATTATTATTAGTATTGATATAAATATTATTGTAATTATAGTTATTATTAATGACAACACCTTTAAAGTGATTAAACTGTTTATGAATTGTATTAATCGTTGGTTTCGGGTCTCCGACTAATAGACAGTAGAAAACAGTCGACAAACAAATGCATAGAATTAATAATAAAATGCTTTTAATTCTCATGACTTCGGGTTTGCATTCAATTGGTTTTAATTAATTAAAACAAAACAAAACTAATCTTTTGATGATTTTTGAGGAAAAATCGATCGCTTTTTTAGAGGAAGTTCTTTGTGGACAAAACCATACATTTTCACACATTTTCACATCAATTTTACCATTAATTGGTTAAACGATAGAAATATCACTAATTTGTTTAGAAATGCATTGTTTTAAGTAAAAAATAGTTTAATAAAACTTAAAATTTAAAATCAAATCTATTTTCAATCATTTGTTGTTATTATTATTGCATAATATTTGACAAACATTTGACATAATCCCAGACAAACATCAATTACGACCTCTTTTTTAGCCATAAGTTTGAAAATTGTCTCTCAATTTAGAGATATTTTGGTCATAAATCTATTATCTTATGGCCTGACCTGACTCTCACCTATTATTGCAGGTGAGGTACACTTTTTAAATAAAACAAAATTAAGTATTTTTTAACCAAATTTTAATAGAATTATATGAATAAATGTTTAATTATACAAATTCCTGGTCTAAAAATACCGGTTCTTGTCTTCATTTTATGATTAAATTTAAAATTCTCTAAAACTTATATTTTTTAATTATTTATTACTGAATGGCATTAAAACAAATACATAACCAAAAAGTAATTTTTATTATTACAAAAATTGACAAAAATTGAGTAATTTTTAAGTTTTGTTAATATTTGTCTAATGTTAGCAAGGGTAACAATTTGATTTGATCTGACTACAAGTTTTTCCAATTTTTGACTTCTAATACACTTAAATGCAAATTAAAACTGAATTTATATAAAATAAAATTTAATAAAAAAAAAGTGAATTAGTATTGGCTTAGAATTGTTTATTCGCGAAATAACTATTGTTTTATTGTTTTATTTCGAATTTGAATTTTAATACTAAAAACTTTTGATTCAATACTTTTTAAAACCAAAACTAAAATCAAACGATAATTGAGTGGAAATGTGTCCAAAGAAGACAATGACTTCAAACAATTCAAAAGAAGTGAAAATAGTTGATGACTATAACGTCAAGAGTCCTCCGACCACTTTGCCTTCAGGATATCAGTGGCAATACTTGAAAAGTCAAACCGTTAAAAACTATTCCACTTTTCCTTTAATTCTATTAATGGGTTCTGCTGTGTCTGGATTGTGCTGGTTCATAATATATCGATTCCGGAACACTACAGATATCTGGAATCCAAGAAAGAGTCCGCGATGGGATCAATGGGAACACAAACACTCAAAACTGAACCGAATTCCTGCCGAACATTTGATGGTAGAACACCCCCGACCAAAGTTTGAGTACACATTTCCAGAGAAACCATCGAAATGGCAGAACTTCACTCATTTGGGCCACAAAAAGAAGGACTCGAATAAGTAATAAAAAGTCAACTTTTATTCACTTCTATTTTTGTTTAATATTTTATTATCTGTTTTTTACAAATTACTTATTAATTATTTATTTTTGTATTAAAATTGTTTGAAATAAAAGTTAACTTCAAATGTTTCCATAAAATTTGAAAATCAATTAAATAAAAGAAAATTAATTATATATTTGAGACAATTCTATTGAATGAAATCAATTCTGGGTATAATCCTGGGTTAGGTTAAGTTGGATTAAATCTATACATGTATACAATTTTATTTGACTTTTATTTAGATTTTTATTTAGATTTTTATTTAGACTATAAATAAATGATGAGTACTTAATTTGATCTAGATTATAACTTGATTACTTGCAAAAGTGGTGGTCATTCTATTTTAAGACATTACTTGAATTTTACTTAATTCTAAAAATTACACTTTTATTCCCTTTTAGAGTATTTGGGAAAAAGACACCGAAAAATATAAGATTGTCCTTGCTCATACTGATTCCATTACTTAGATTAAGATTTCACTTTATTTTGAAGTAAACTTTATTTGAGTGACAATATGTGATACAATAAAAAGAGTCTTAATGTCATCACAACTTAAATGTGATATAGTTTTTGAAAAAAGAGTTATCATGCTTAAAATTTAATGTTTTAAAATCATTTGAAAATCGGTGACATTAAAACACTTTTTGGTGTATTTTAAATATAATTTACAATTAATTTAATTAAATAACAATTAGATTATCGATAACTCGAATTAACAATAAATTTAATCGTTTTGTGAGAAAATTAATTATGAATTGAAAATAAAAGAAAACTTTTAAAACATAAAATGATATGAAAATTAATATTAAATAACAATTAAATCATTAATGATATGAAAGTATATTTAAATATAACATTAAATAGTCTTTAAATACATTTAATTACATTGACTTAGAATTCAATAGAATTTAATTCAATTTAAGACTAAATGTTATTTTGCGGTCAATAATAGGATTTTAAAACAAAGATTCAAAACAGGGATTAATTGTCGTTCGAATTGTCGGACAAACCGTATTTGACCACAAATTCGGCAGGAATTTCAATGTCATCACTGTTTTCGAGGTCATTCAAATGTCCGTCTCTTATAAAGAGCTCGTATTGATATAAAGTCAATAGAGATAAATGCCTAATATGTGAGGGAATGCTTTCATTTTTAGCCAAACTCTCCAATAACTCAATGCCATTGTCTTCGACAAGAAGTGGACAATACTTTGAGGCTTTAATTATAAATAAAAAAAGAATAAGTTTTATCATTGAATTTCCAACGAGTTATAGCTTACAATAGACTCGGGTAAGATTAGCCAACGCCCAAACCGCCCAATACTGAGCTTCAGGAGAAACGTTAGACGATAGGAGTCTTAAAATTGGTTCAAATGATCTAAAATAAAAAGCAATTAGTGATCGATTGAAACAAAACCAAACGAACCGATAGTTTATATTTCTTTTGGAATTAATTTTCCATCGACTGATTGCGAGACGCATTCGGGAGAGCATTGTTTCTCGTTTGCAGTCAAACGGTAAATATTGCTGCCAATAGTGAGAGCCATCAGAGGCTGTCAACAGATTTTAATTAAAACGTTGAAAATTATTAAAAACAAACCGATATGTGATAGGATTCCGGCCGCGTTATAACTGACTTCAATTCCATCGCTTTCACTCTCCAGAAGATCGATAAACCTTTGAATGTAGTCCGGATTCATAAGTCTGTGCCTTAAGTGTGAACATTCGGCAACATTTCCCAAGAGTCCCATCATATTTCTTAATAGTTCTGATTCAATAAATCATTTATTAAGAAAATAATAAATACAAAAGAATAAGAAGAGATACCGGCGTTGTGTGGAAAGGAATGCATACACGAAACGAAGTAATCCATTCCATTATTATCGAGAAATCGTTCGCAATTAACAGGAGTTTCATCTAAAACACAATTTTAAAGAATTAAAAATAAAAACCTAACAAAAGATGAGATACCGGTGACGTTCCACATTGTACTCCATGCAGTTTCCATCACTTCGTCGCATACATTTCTGTGAAGTCTTGTATCGATTAAAGATAACATTTTATCGATGGCACCCAAATCACCGACAATAGTCTTCTGGTCGCCATCGACCTGACATGCAAGAGTATTCAATAAATAAATGCCTGAAAAACATACAAATTATAATCAAATGATTAAACTATTGATAGAATCAAACCTAATCTTTGGATGAAGTCGTCCTCATCGTTGGTCACAATATGTAAAAGTATTTCAATGAGTCGCGAATATTCGAAGATCTGATTATTAAATAGTTTTTTAAATAAAATAATTTATGAAATAATTTTGTAATCACTCACTAAATCGTTAGGAATTTTAAAATGAATTAAAGTTAAACTTCCGTTTCGTAACATCTATTAAATGAAAAGAACTAATTATTAAAAGAATATTCAAATAAAAGAAAGTAATGTTTACAGTCGTGTCATATCGATGTTCTTGCATCGCATCCAATAGTCTAGCAATGATTTGTCGCTTAATTTTGATATTAAAGTTATGTTTAGCCTCTTCTGACTTAACGATGTAAAAGAGTGAAGCAGAGGCTGCGATTTGGATCTGCTTTTCTTGTAAATGACGACCCATTGATTGGAGAACTATATCCAGAGCGCGGTTCACATTATGGAAGTTTGTCTAAAAGTAAACATAAATGAGAATATTGTCAAAGATTTTAAAGAATACTTCAAATCGGAAACAATGAAACAAATCATTGAGAGTACGCTTCAAGAACTCGACTCTATCGATATAAGCCTCACATCCGGTTAGTATCTGTTCTTCAGTGGCGTCACCAGAAATCTAAAGTATTGAAAATAATTACAATTAAAGGAAAAACATTTTGTTTTAAAAACATACGGAAAGGGCGGGTATTGTTCGTCTATAGGCGGCCTCATTAGTAGTGTTATAAAGTCCTAAATACTCGAGCGGTCTATCATTACGTGAAACCAAACCAGGAATGTATTCACAACCTTCAGAAATAAATTTAATAAATTACAACTAATTAAGTGAAAGATAACATACGAGGACCGGCCAAATTGGTTCCCGATATATCAAGTCGTGTCAGCTCAGGAAGACTGTTGACGATGTGAGCCAAAACTTTATTCGGGTGTTTATATCCGTGTCCGTAGCGGTCATTGGATGAGGAAATGTCGAGACAACTGTTAATCAAATAAATTGAATAAAACCAAATGAAAAGAACCGACAAAACAGCAAAACTTACCGAAGAGTTTCTATTTTACAGATGTTATCGATGGCCAGTTGTAGTTTTGGACAATTATATAAAATCAATGTCTTTAATGATTTAAGTTGACTTAAAGGGACGCCGTCTTCAATACATAATCCATTACTTCGTTTTTATTAAATTTAATTAAAAAACAAAATAAAAATTTATTTAAAAAAAGGATTTGATTAAAATCTAACCTCAAATCTAAGTGTTGTAAAGAAGTCTTCATTTGAGTATTGATTAAATATTTGAGATAAGGACCGGACGTATCTATAGATGTCCACTCGTGTATAACTAATTTGCGAATCGCCAGCAATGGGTTAATCAAATGACTCGGATTACAAAAAACCTATAAATAGGTTATTATCAGTCGTTAGAAATTAAAGTAACGTTTCGTTGAAATTCAAATAAAATAAAAAAATCAATTATTTTAGCAAAAAATAAGTTTAAAGAAAATTAGAGCCCAACAGATCTCAACTCTGATATGACTTCAAAAAAGTCAAATTAAAAAACAAAAACTAATAGAATAGAAAACAAATAAATTATTTCAATTAAAAATAATTACAAATAAAAACAATTCAATTAACTGTAAAATTAGTTTAAAGTTTAATATTTAGACTTAAAAGAGTACCTCATCGTCGAGTCCGTCCTCTTCGATAAATTCGGGTAAAATATGTGTGGAGCGACCGATAGTAAGTGATTGGAGGGGAGAGTTTTGCCACGTTTTGATCACAAGAGTCTTTGTTTTATTATCAGTTGTTTTAGAGAAGGTTTCTATTGGTTTATACGAATCATTTTCGATGACAATAATCGGAGATTTTTTCGGTGACTTATATTCGTGACTGTATTCTAAAATCATGGGTTCCTCGAAGTCGATGTTTTTAATGCCATTCAATTCCCTTATCTTAAGAGACTGAAAGTCAACAAAATCTGGATCATCGAAGACACCCATCGCTTTAGTCAGTGAGTAGTCATCAGTAATTTGGCCGACATTTTCTACAATACATGAATTGTCTCTCGTTGTTGTGATCACACCATTGGCGTAAAGTTTTGTATATAAAACTCTGGACTCAAGATTAGGTCCCTCTTCCATCACTTGAACTATTCGGTGAAGTTTTCTCGGATCGAATACATGAGTTGTTATTATATTTATGGCTTCCAAACCCTTTAGAGTCAATTGACTGCAATTACTAATATTTAAAGAAGTTATTGTCTTTGAGTGTTCTTCAAGAAACGACTCCAATGTCTCATCAGTTATGGGAAGGTCTGAAAAGTTGGCTTCAGATATACGAGAATTTGAAGAACGAAACTGATTCACAAATTTAGTGAACGCCTCAGCCGTCAACTCAACATTCAAGTGCTGCTCACGATATACCTGTCAATAGGGATCAAACCATACAATTAGATAACTCTTCAATCAATGGACACATTTTTAAATATTAAAATTAAATAAAATTAAATAAAAGTAAAGAAATAAATTATAGGTTAAGACTTATTAGGATGAGTTAAAATGGGTGTCAATTGTGTGAGTGTTTGCACTTCACTGGTTTTGATCGCATAAAATGGCAATCATTTGATTTGAGGACATTTTAGAACAAAAATTGTTTACTGACTTCAATAAGAAGATCACAGATTTCTTGTGGCAGAGAAATGCCTCTAATGTCCAGTTCTTGTTTAACGATGTATTTAACACAAATCATAAGCAAAGAGTCGGGAGAATTATCGCTGAAACTAATCAAATGATTCAAACGCGGACTCATTGTGTCTTAGATTGGGATCAGTTCTTAATTTGGGGTCAATTAGTTTGTTGTCTGAGTTATCATTCAATATAAGAACTTTTTTTAACCAAATTTAGTTTAAACACTCATTTGATTCAAAACTTATTAGTGTTTGAGTAAAAACACGAGATTTTCATCAATCAATTGATCGATAAATGCATAAAATATTTGGTTTAATTAAAATATGGTTTAAAAAATAAAACTAAACTAAAGTCACAATTAATGAATTGTCTTTGAATTGAGTATAAGATTAATGGCTTTTATTGTAAACATTAGACTCTTTTCTGAAAACAACTTTAGGTTTTACGTCAAAACACTTTAAACTACAGCTGACAACCAATAATTACGTTGACTAACAGTTGGTTAACGATAAAACTTATTGTCAACATTATTTTAAGATAATCCCTTCTATATATTGAGTCAAATCAAATCAACTTATAAAGTTTAAACATTTTACAAGTTTATAATTTAATATTATTAATAGTACAGAGAGTATGAAATTATTAATTTCAAATTAAGTATTACTTTTACAATAAAAGTAAAGTATAGATTCTAGATTCTAGAAAAGAAGACCATGTTCAACTTTGTATTAAAATTTGTAATTTATTAATAAGAGCTGTATTATAGGTGATAAAGTGTAGGTAATTAAGAGAGTTGAAACAGAGTCTTTATTTTTGTACTTTACATCAAAGTTTCTATTAGATTAGGATTTTGTTTTATAACTTACATCATTGCTAGGTTAGACTCTAACCAAATTAAATAAAATAAACTCTAACCTAGCTAATTCCAAAAGCACCTAACATTAGGGGTGGTGAACTTATATCACCCATAGAAAATACATAGGATGACTTAGGTTTAAAACGATTGAACTCCTGATTTTGGAAGTATCAAGTTGATACTATCAACTCTAACCGTTAGACTTTTGTTTACCTCAATTGAAGTTCAATTTTTTAAATTCACATAAAATGCATTCATTTTAATATTAAAATTGAATGAATAATTTCCACAAAATTGAACAATATTTTAGTAAATCATTTAGTTTGTTCATCAAATTAACATGCAAATTTTCAAATTCTTATTTTTTAAATCGATTTCTACTTTTTTTCTGGTAATTTTGGAAATTTATTTGACATATAAATTATATTATACAAGGTATAATTCAATTATAACTTAAATTCTAAATCTTTCTAAAAATTCTTATATTCATTAATTAATTTAATAATCAATTAGTGATTACATTAACAGATGTTTTTTTAATCGTAAGAAATAGATAACTATTGTATTAAAAAGAAATAAACTTGTTTAAAAAGTTCCAAAATGAGCATGAATGATAATTTATCAAAATTATTTTAAATGATTTTGACTTAAAAATTATGTCAATAATTTACTGATTTATTTACCGATTAATTAGTAATACTTTAAAAATATTTTATCGTTTATTGAATTTTAGTTGTCGTCAAAAGATATGACATTTGAGGGGAAGTAATGTATAAACGAATTAAAAGTTTTGATTTAAAACTAATAATAACTAATAATTATTATTAATATTTTTCCTGAATAGAGGTTTAGGAGTAAAAAACAAAAAAAAGTATTTCTGCAAATTAACACTTTAAATATAATGTTTGCAATTAAGGTTGAACTAGTTCCATTTGTGCTCATTAAATATTGATTGCTCATTTAGTTAGAAGCCATGAAATTTGATAACTGTTGACAAAAACTAGTTTTATAGTTATGGCTCTGATTTATATGATTTTAATAATTTTCAAATAAACCCATAATTCAAAAATAGAATTGGGATGATTTGATGTTGTCTAAGTAGTCTAAGTAGTCTAGGTCAAATAAAAGAACTTTATTATTAACTTAAAAACTTAATCAAAAATCAGTTTTATTTCCAACAAAACTTTAAAAAATAAGTTAAAAAAAATTCTGTCATAAATACATATTAAAAGAAGTTTTATATAAATATAAAATTGAGACATAAATAGGAAAATAAACTACTTTTAGGAAAAGATATTTTTTGAGCTTAAATTTAAATTTAATTGAGTTTTAATTGAAATGAATCGCAATTTTTTCACAATAAATATTAGGAAAATTTTACACAAAAAAATGTTTTAATGAAATGCTTTGTTTTATGAGCACTAGAGTTGAACCATAGCTTTTCGACAATTGTAGAGCCATTTGATAACTCTGGCGTTCTTTTCTACTATGGATGTGCCCGAAGACAATGTATTACAGGAACGGCTTTGCATTAGACGAGTGTTTAATGTCTGTCGCTCTACCTTTGGCTGAGCACTTGTCGAATGTCGATCAGAGGAAGTGGACGACGAACTGGAAGACATGAGTGCACATTGTCTCACATCAGATTCTAATGAATCACATGACTCGAAATAATGGGCTGGAGTTGATATCATAGAATTTGTCGCTTCAGAACGGATTGAATCCCAAACACTTGAGTCCAGACCCAGAGTTTCGAAGAAGCGCTCGATTTCGTCCTTTGATTTGTTTCGTCGGATTAGGAGTCGGTTTGAAACGTCTGATTTGGAGCGAGAAATACTTGACTGTCTTGAAGATGAACCTGTCGTCGATTTATTCCTCACAGGACTAATAGTTACTGTGGGAACAGAATTACGCAATGTTTGTGTCATAGTTTTAGTTGAAATGATTAGTTTTGAATTAAAATTATTAGAAAACTTATTATTAATAGTATTGTTGTTGTTATGACTAGAATTGTATCTCAGAATAGAGTTAACGCTCTTCTTATTGTCAACAATTGTTTTATCATTTATTTTATAGAAATTATTTGGAAAAATAGTTCTCTGTTTTGGGACAGCACTTGAATTTTGGCGTAAAATTTGTTGATTCGTTGTTTTAAGCCTTTCCTTAGGTTTAGGTTTGGCTGGACTTTCACTGTTTATCACTGAAACTTTTGTCTCATTTTTGCAAATATTCCGATTTGAAGTCAGTTGAGACTCACTGTTGTTCTGTTCCTCATTGTCTGCAATTAATTGTCTTAACTGTTGCTCCAAATAATTTGAACCCTCGCCGGACAGTCGCGAAGATAAAGAAGGGTTTCTTTTTCTTGTCACCGGTTGTGAAGAGTTTGTGGTCCCATTCGGTGAACAATTCTGATGTCCTGAAGAGGCAATACTTTGAGGAGTTTTAATGTTTGAGGCGTTCACTTGAATTGAATTACTCTCAACACTAGTATTTGACAGAAAATTAGGAGGACTTTGTCTTAAGATCACAAGCGATGGTTTTAAGGCTGAAGTGGACAAAGATTTATGTAATAGAGTTCTCTGTTTCTCCTTTCCATCCCTTTCCAGATTAGGTGTCGTCGGACTCTTAATATAATTACATTTGGTTTCTGCCAACCGTTCGACAGCACTCTTTCGACGAATCACTGGAAAAATATAATAAAATTTAATTTTAATTTAAATTAAAATTTTTTACTTAAATCGAATTTACGTTAAAAATCGGTCAAAAAGTTAAAGAATAAATATTTTGTTAAAATGTTTTAATAAAAACAATTTATTTGATATGAAATATAGAGAACTAAACAAATTCTAATTATTTTCCATAAATTAAATGCATTTAAAAACAAAATTCTCGAGGAATTCAAATATGAATTTCGAAATTCATTCAAAGGTTAACTAAAAACTGTTATTTCTTCAGAGAATTCATTAATGAATTATGAAAATTGTCTGAAATAAGTATTCAAATGGAAAAACTCATTTGACTTTCAATAGTTATATAATAAGTTATATTCATTTGAAAAGTTTGAAGTCATGTAAACTATTTGAATGAAAATTACTTACAAATCATGACAACAATTATTTGCTTTCAGAACTAAACTGATCTTTGAATTTCTGAATAACTGACATATATTTCATAAATACAAACACAAGAAAATGTGTTTTTGTAGACAATTGTAATTCAAATTTTATTTCACTCAACGACTGAACAAATTGAATGACAAGTCTTTAGAATCACAAAATTCAAACTCAAAGGTCTGTTGTATTTGTCTTTTAAGAGAAGAAGACTTTGGTGTCAACCCATTGGAGAACAGGACTATTGTTCCAGACGTTAGACAAATAAGAAAAAGAAATTATTAAAGGATTGAAATATTTCACAGAGATATGCATCGAATTATTGAATGTCCTGTTTTTCAACACTTCATCTAAAAGTGTTGCCTCAAAACCGACATTTGGTCTGAAAATTGCATTTCATTCCAACAGTTAATAGCTTTAAGACTAAATTCCAAACCAATTGTCGAGTTATTTAAATTTTTTCCTAAACACATATTTAACGCAAAAAATGAAATAAATGGCATTAAATTTTTGTAAATAAAACTATTGCCAGAATACAGTCGAACCCTTTACTAAGGACTGGTTATGCTCTAGAAATCCAAAGTTCAGTCACAAACCCAGAGCTTAGAATACAATAAACTTTTTTTGACAAATAATTATTATATTTTATAATACAATATATAATGAGATAAACAATTGAATTGTGAAAAAGGATATAAAGCCTATCAGTATTCACACTAACAATAATATAATGAATTTATAGCAAAAAAGGCTTTTCATTACTTTTGAAAGCATTTCAGATAAAAAGACTGGTTTTCTTTGTCTCTCGTTTTTGTTCCGATGAGTTTTGTAGACCTTTTAATTTATTCATTAATTTTGAAATACTTTTTTCAAAACTTTTTTCTCGAATCAAAATAATTGAATCATAAAATTAAAAGTTTAGTTCAAAAGACATTTTTTGGTAGTTTTCGCTTCTGGTGTTTTCACTAAATTGTTTTAACAACTTTTTTCAAAACTCAGCTCTAAATGTCGTTCCCCTTATTTTTTGAGCTAAAACTGTTGAAAAGTGTTTTCTCGTTTGAATATCAATTAGTTTTTAATTAATTCTTTATTTGACTGAATTTGACTGAATTTTGAGTTGAAAATCGAGTTTTCAATAAAAAAATTTGTTTAAAATTTAAGTCAAACATCAAATTTAATTACTTTAAATGTATTTTAAAAGACATAAAACTAATAAAATATTTAAAAAATAGTTTTAATAACTAAAACATGTCTTACGTGTTGAGACATTTGGCTTTTGTCGATCTGTCGGTGAAAAACTTTGAGACCATCGAAGTTGAGGTCGACTACCATTTGTGTGGATATTATTATTGCAATTATTTATATGATTTGTATGACTACTAGAGTTTGGATCAAAAAATTTTGCACAACTTTTGCTCAAAACATTGTTTTCGTTATTATAATTATTAGTAAATTTTGTATATTTATTACGAATCGATGCCATAATTATGAAACCAATAAGTGTTTCATAGTATCAGAAAAACTGATTAAATCGTTTCTATTAGCGATTGACAAATGAAGTGAAAAAAAATAAAAAATTTCATTAAAATAAAGTTAAAGTAAAGTCAAAGCGTAGGATATTTTATTACTTTAATATTTTGATTACTAATCGCTTTAATAATAATTGGATAAACACTTAAAGATAGGTTTTAATAAAAAAAATTTCCAAAAAAAAATTCAGTTCTGATATAATAGATTAGAGAATGCAATTTTATAAATTTACCATGAACATATGAACATATACGGTTTAATATCTCCGGAATAAAAAGATCTTTTTGGTCACGAATACAATAACGACGATATTTATTATCATTTAGAGGACTGGAAACAACTTTTCTCTTCTATAGTGTTGAGGCAATTGAGATGAAAACTCCGTGAAAACAATGATTAGTTGTAAAAAAATACAGCCTTTCCTTAAATGCTTGACTGAATAGTGTATATGTTTTTCATTTCATGAGTAAAATTTGTACCCAGCAATAAGTTTTTAGACAAAAATTTCAAATATAATATATAAACACACTGTGCGTTAGGGATCAGTAACTTTTGCTGCAAATGTTTAGGCTTTTATTAGACATTGAGAGGCATAGCATAGGATATCACACATTTGACTGAAGTGTAGCACAGAATACATACATATCGATGAAGACTATGAAGAGCTTTACAAATGAGTCACACAATTATGAAAAACAGCTGAATATCTGTTTTGAATGTTTTGATATTAATTGGAAAAACATGTAATATTAGATGAACTAGGTAACATCAATGATAACACCAATAGTAACTTTAGCCGCAATAATTGCCTTCAATTTATTTATTATTTTCTCGTTTTTAATATGAATTTTATTTTTACCTCTCATTTATTACAATACATAACATATTATGGTTTAAACTTATATCAAATGAAATGCGCGTCAAATCAAAGGCTATGTTAAGCACAGGTTTGTTGTGTAAGACTCTTCTCTTCTGGTTGAAGGACAGACCCATTGGACTGGAAGAACAGGTTTTATGGATAGTTGTTGTTGTTGTGAATGGTTTTTATGGAACTTAAGAGCACTAATATTAGTGACTGAAAAAGCATTTGAGTCTAATATCTGTGCATTTGGTGTATCTCATGTGTGATGACGACGAGTCTCATAACAAATGCCAACAGCTCTGCCTCTGCTCTATAGACACATCTCTTCGGATGTGAGCCTCAGATAATATCTCTGTTGTTCTCTCCCTCTATTCAATGACTAAAATCAACAGTTTTAGGGACCCTAAAACCGTTTGCATACATTTTCCCATTTATTTCCATTTATTCTTCAAATGTATCTCTTGTCGACTCTAACCGGGGGCTGGTCTTCAGGGAGAGCTCAGTATATAATTGGGAGGGTTTTCATTGTTATTTACATACTAATATCATTTACATTAATTATATTTAATCATGCTAAACATTATATTGGCATTAACATTATGAACAAGGTCATTGCATTTTTGCACGAAAATATAGTTTGAAAAATAATTAAATATGAATACAAAATGTAAATCTATTTATTTATAATCGAGAATCTGAAGGGATGTTCACGAAATTGGCGCTCACTCTTGACCTCCAGTCTAGACAGCCATTGGTTTTTGGATATGAGCATCAGTTGTGTCAATGACTGCCACCCCTGACTTAGGGTAGGGATAGTAGGGATGGTGTGAGTTATGCGGATTAACATTCTATGAATGAGTAATAGACAGATGTTTTGATGCAAAGAATTTTAACGTTTTATAACATTTATAACGGAATTTCTCTTTTTATATGAAGTCTAGCGATTAGTCTCCTATCAGTTGATCTCTGTTTGAATTGAATCTAATCTTCAAAACAAATAACTGTTTTTCTATTCATAAGAAGCCCTCAAAAGAGTTTTATTCAATTTCTAAATTCATTTCAAGAGTTGATAACTTTGAAAGAGAGTATAATTTTTTCCGTTATATAATAAAGTGTTCATTGAGTCAGTCATTAAATTTTGGGCGAAATTTGAGCCCAAATAAGAAAATTACGAACATTTGTATGAAAGCCTGCATTCATTAGTTGACGGAAACATTTATTTTCTTCTGAATCAAAACCATTGATAAAAATGTAGTTTATCTCACATTTTCAGACAATTCTTTCCCTCTATTTTAATGTCAGATAATTTTCAGAGAAAATATTATTAGAAAAATAACAGAAAAATATTAAATTTCGGTCATTAGATATGGTCTAATAGAGTACTACATAGCACTCGGCATATGCTTTCTCTTGAGATAAAACAGATTTCAATACATTTATGGAATATTAAATATAATATTCAGAGTTATTAACACTATTTTAGTTGAATTGTGAGAAAGAAAATTATATTTTAAAATAAATTTCTTTTTTTCTTCTTTAAAAAATTGACACAAAATTACATTAGAATTGATTTCAATTAAATCTAAGATCTCTATAAAGTTGTAGAGCATCGGTATATCCAAATCCTTTGAGGTTTGCGGCTCTGGGGAGGCGCCCCACTTCAACAAAGCCATGTTCTCTGCAGACTTGAATACTGGCAGGATTTGTCACAAACACCAGATTAGTATAGAGTGCTTCATATCCTATAATTTTTGCCATTTTAACAATTCTGGTCATCATTACACGGCCTAAACCCCGACCTCTATATTCCGATTTAATGGCGAGTCCACAGTTGGCTAAATGAGAGGAACGGCCCGGAAAGTTGGGCTTAATATAAAAGCCTCCGATTGTCTTATTATTAGACGATAAACGAAAAACAAAACAGTTGTGTGAAAGAAAATACTGACGAAAACTATGTTCGTCGATCCGGTCCTGAGGGTAGGTCTGTCCCTCTTCTATTATTTCTTCAAATATTTCATAGAGTGGTCTAAAATCGAGTTCTTCTCTATAGATATCAAAGATAACGGATTCTCCGGTTTTCCTCAAAACGATATCTTCAGGTAAACCATCGAAAGTGTTTTGGATGTGATTAGTGTTGAAATTGTAAGCCGTTGTCATTCTTTATCTCAAATAATAATATAATTATATTTCATTAGTCAAACAAATTCACAATTTTGAAGACAATTATCTCAAAACTAGACTTTAATTTGTCGCAACAAAACTGATTAAACAACAATTATCTGATAAAACAAACAAAAGAAAGTCAACTAAATTATGCTTGATTAACTCAATATCAGTAGAGACACGTAATATGACATATAAAGCATTAAATTAATCTTACAATCTGTACTTGCTCATATCTGTTAATTAACAAATTAAACACTTATCAAATATATATAAAACCGTTGCTATGATATAATCATATGATCCAAATGTGATTAACTAATGATATTTTGAATGTCATTCACATATATTTTTAAAAAATGATCTAGGTGTTTTCAAATGAGCTAATTTGGAATTTAATTTGAAAATAATTTGAAAATGAGTCTCACATTAATTTGTTTTGATTACAGCAATAATTTTAGATAATAAACGGGTTATTTCATTGTTTAAAGTTGTTAAAGAGAACCTCTATTTCAAAATGATTAGTAATTAAGTAAATTATCTAATTTATCTAATTCATCTAGATTCAATTACTATTATTCTTTACAAATTGGATCAAATGTTAAGAAATGAACACAAATTATACTCAAAGGCTTTGAGTCAAAGCAATGAATTCATTGTAAGACTTATCTGACGCACAGATTATATATTATAATAAGTGATTAATTTTATTTAAAATGAATAATTGATGAAAAAGGTTCTACATTACCTTGCATTATCTTGCATTACCATGCATTACCTTGGTCATAAAGGTCAACACTTTATTTATTGAGTTCTTCTAATTAGTAAATAATAATTTATATTACGTTTTATATGAATGACTCGTAAGACATGTGTTTTGAAAAGTTTTTCATTAAAATTAATTTGAATTTAAATTGAATTTAATTTATAATGAATTGTCTGAAGATTTTATTGAATAATAAATGGATGAAAAGTCAGGAATATTGCCGACAACTATCATGTCTTCAAATCCACTTAAGAAAAGAGTCGACAAATTCAAAAACGGATAAAAACTTTAAGAAAACTGACTTTAATTTAGACAATCTTTCAGACAAAGAGTCGGCCGAAAGACTCATATATTCGGGTCCCGAAAATATGGTTAAAATGATTAAAATGATTAAAACATTTTCAATATCGACAACTCTTATCGCAGCGGGTGTTCAGCCCTTTATATTTAAAGAGATAATATCAACCAATTCTTCGTTTGCAATGGGTTTCGCGGGTCTTACGAGCGCTGGTATAGTCGTGTCCCCACTTTTACTCAATTGGTTAACAAAACGATATGTCACTCATTTGTATTACAATAATGAGACACAAGTGTTCACTGCGTGGTATCTAAATCTTCTCTTACGTCGGGTTAGTCTCAAATACCGGTCCAGTGATGTATCGGTTCCCGAATCGCTGGGAATGTTCACCACTTATACTGTGGGGCCGAAGAAGAAACCACTCTTTGTTGATCCAGAATTTGTTACCGATTTTAATGCATATAAACAAATGTTGGGTTACGACAAACCAATTGATATGAAATTAGATAATATCTTAAATACAGATCAACAAAATGAAGATAAAACCAAATAATTGTCTTTTATTTAAATCTATTAATAAATTCTTAATTTTTGTTTCGTTTTTTATTATTTTATTTAATTTAATAGTTTTTGTCTCAAAAATTTGTTTAAATTGTATTTGTCTTAAATAAATTACTTAAACTTGAAATTCATGGAATTCTTCTGATATCTTTAAATATTCTATAAGTATTTGAATTAAGTTAATATAATTAACCTTGCTTTATTATTATAAAATAAGCAAGAACGTTGCATTGATGATTCTGTAAATAGAAATTCTTTGTAGAATTGAAAACAAACGTAATTATTAAACGACCCCTAAAAGTGTCAACAAAAACACTAAAACTGTGAAACATTGAAATTGAGTTTAAATTTTAAACTCTAATTAAAGTTTGATTTAATTAAAATCTGATGTAAACTAAGATTGAATTTAGTGTCAAATCATTAATGAGTTCATTATATCTCATTCATTGTCATTAATTTGAATATTAAGAGTACATTAGGATCAGTACAACTAAAGGACAATAATTTGTTTTTTTCGTAAATGAGGTTATTTTTAAAATTATTGCAATAACTGTCACTTATTTGAACCTGATTATTTCTGTTTATTTCTGATTATTCACTTTTCAGTTATATTAGTCCTTGCAATCATTTAACTGTTTAGTCATTTGAGTCATTATCTGATTTTTATTACATTTTTATTATATAAAAATCAGATTCAATACAAATAATTGAATTATTTTTGTATTTTATGTTATGTTTTAATTTTATTGAAAACAAATATTTTAATTGAAAGGTAAGACTTTAAATGAATGAAGTGATCAAATGAACATATAAATTAACCAAGATTATTTTAATTATTATTATTATATTCGTTTTAGAATCGTAATAATCATAAACTTAACTCAAATTTCGTTAAGTTTTCATTTGACTGAAAAGTTGACTCCAATTGAAATAATACTCAACTTTTAATTATTACTAAAAAATTCCATTAATTTGTGGAACAAATAAGAAGAGAAGTCACTCATAAGTCACTCATAAGACTCGTCTCAAACACTCATTTTTATCTTAATATTGAATCACAACTTTTAACTTATTTTTACAATTTTAGTCAAATATAAGAAGTGTTTCAAAAATGAATATTTCATTATTAAGTGAGACCTCAAACCGTGTGGAAGGAGTACTTCAAACCAGTGCTCAAACTAATATTTTACCACAACTAATGCCAATCGGCATATTCTGGGACATTGAGAACTGTCAGGTTCCCTTTAATCGTTCAGCCATTAAATTAGTTGAAAGAATCAGAAGACTTGTTGTCGACGAGAAATATAGAGAATCCGAGTTTCAGGTCGTCTGTGATATAAGTAAAGCCAATAAACAAGTGATCGATGATCTCAACTCATCCCAAGTGACAGTTATTCATATCAGTTGCACAGCAAAGAACGCGGCCGACGACAAGATTAAACAACTCATCAATAGGTTTATTGAAACAAATGGTTATAATTCAGCGGTGGTTCTCATTTCAGGTCAGATAGTGTTTAGTTTTTATTAAAATTACTAATTATTTAAAATCTTTAATCAGATGACATAAACTTTGGTTGCGTTTTAAGTGATTTAAAATATCATTTAAAAGTTGAGGTAATTCTAATCCAAAGACAGGCGACCGCAGCACTAATCAATTCCGCCAATTCTGTCTTTGACTTCAAACAACTTTGCGAAGATCTTCCTCTTCGTTCCAATCAGGACAAAGGTTTGATTGATTTCTCTATTTTTAGTAATTTGTTAAAATGTTTTGTCAACTTATCATTGAATTTAAAGTCTCGCGAAAATCAATTATTTAATACTAAAATAGAATTTTCTTTTATTTATAGAATCAGTTGTAATGATATCGAATTTACCGATTGATAGGAAACCTATAGATCTTAAGAAGTTATTAAGTAAATTATCTTCAAATTGTGGCGGAAAGAAGATTAATCTCAACCTTTTGAAAGGGGAGGCAATAATACGGTTCAGTTGTTTTTCTGACGCCAAACGCGCACAACAACGCATTGATAAGGAATTAATTTTTGGGAAACCATTAAAGGCTACACTTGAGTCAAGCGATACAATTACAGATAGTAGTGATACTAACGAAGAAGTAAACCAAACCGAAGAAATGGGGATTAATTATCGATTTCGTAATAATTCGTCGCCGACTCGAGACAATCATTTGAATGAGTTGTTGTCATTTTGTAATATTCATTCAAATAAACAGTTCGGTCTCAACAATAATGATCTTCCAATGGTTAACATATCACTTCCAGTTCTCGCAAAACGTATTCATCGGCTGCTCGACTCTCACGGAGGGTCTGTTCCTCTCAAATCATTCCTCGATTGTTATACTAAAGAATTTTATGAAATGTTTAATACGAATGACAAACCATTGATTGCTTTGGAACATCTCATCTCTTGTGTTCCGGGCGTTTGCATATCGATAGCGCCTTCAACTCTCGTCAAACGGATCACTTGGATTCCAAACCGGGACATTTTCCATACAGAAGACTCCAGTTCTGAGCCAACCGCTTACAGAACAAGTAATCAATCATTTGGTACTCAAATACAACACTTCAGTAAAGAAGTTCGGGAACTACTAAAAAGTTTACCCCATTCGACGGTTGCCTTTAATAAATTCGTGCCCTCATATCACAACCATTTCGTTCGACAACTTTGTGTCGGACACTACGGCTTCTATAAACTGTCGGAACTGCTCGAAGAGATTCCACATATAATTCAAATCTATGGGGAAAATGATGGCCGAATGATAACTCTTACTCATAGGGAACAGACAAAACGATTCGCTAATGATTTAATTAAAGTATTAAAGTCACAAAACGGACGAAGAATTAAATTAAGCGAATTTCCGATGGCATACAAACTACTGTTCGACAAAGTATTTGAAATCAGTGATTATGGCGTCTGTTATCTCGAAGATATCCTTCGAGATGTATGGGAAGGAACTGTTATTATTACACCTTTTGGTAGTAATGATAAGTGGATTGAATTACCGAAACGTGACAGAAGTCCCGACCAAAAGAGAAGAACTCTTTTCTTTTCACAGGAATTGTATGAGTTATTGAACAAATCGAAAGAAGTGATCGATTTTGAGCTGACATTTTCAAAGTTCATTCCTTGTTATCACCGATATTTTAACAAACAGTGTCGGGTCAGTGATTATGGATTCACTAAATTGGTTGAACTCTTGGAAGAATTGTCACCAAAAGTGATTGAAATCGTTAGCGATGAAAAGTATGGCGAGAAATGTTTGAAACTCAGTTACGAAAACCGTTTAAAAGCGTTGATATTTCGCTTCGAATCGATTCTCAAAAGTTTTGGTAATCAGTCGACTTCACTCTCAAATTTAGAACTCGAATACCAGCGAAGGTATAAATCGAAAATTGATTACATCGAGTATTACGCAAATGATTTAATTGATTTAATCGACAAAATGCCAAATAATAAGTTCCGTTTAATCCAAACCAAGACTGATATGAAAATTTTACTTTTGGACTCAAATCACTTCAGAGTTACGGCCAAAAGAGTGACCCGTATTCTAATGGAAGAGACAGAGGCAGAACTCAGTATATGTCAGCTGGAAATTCGATATTTAGAGGAATTTGGCCAAAATTTAGACACACATATTCTGAGCGGTGACTTCTCTTATGTTTTTATTTGTGAATCAAAGAAAGTTCGATTGACTCAAATGTTTTTATTCTGTCGCGAATGTATTCTTTGTATGCAATGTTCACCGAAGAGGAAACTAACAGTTGAAGAGTTGGATAAACTTATGATTCGTCGCTTTGATAAACCTCTTCCTCAGCCGACTTTCTTCAAATGTAAAAGTATTTGTGAACTGATGTCAAAGTTTTTTGAGTTCTTTAATATCGAGAAACGAAAAACAAATGTAAAACCGATTTGTATTATAAGTTTGGATCAACAGTTCGTTAGAAAGCCTTTAGTCGTAAAACAAAAAGTAATTCAAATATTGAAACGAAAACCTATTATTGAAGTCAAAGATTTGATGGATTCCGATAATCCAGAATTACTACCACTTCCAGACTTAGTTCCAAATCATACAAATCATTGTTTAGATGATAAAGATCTCATTTATTGGTCATCTGATTCATCATCGAATAAAAGTCATTCTCCAGATTTAATGACATTTATTGAAGAGTCTGATCCCATCTGTAGTACTGATGTTAAAGAAATCGGTAATTGTTTAGATATGGGTATCGCCAACGATTTGGGTCCACAACTTAATGAACAAACAACAGAAAAGTCCAAAAAGTCTAAAAAGAGTAGAATTGTGGCCAACTTTTCTTAAATTATATAATTTATATTCGACTTTATTTGACTTTTTGTTAAAAACAACAAAAGATTAAAAGAAATTTAAATAAAATCTGATATAAAATTCTGAATTCAATTTAAATCATTAAATTTTAAGGCCTTAAGACTCGAATCACACTTTTGATTGAAATCAAATATTAATTTAATTCTACAAACTCTTAGAAATTATTAATTTGACAAAAAAATCCTTTATATTAACGAATATTCTTTTAAATTTAAGTTGTTTTTACTTGAGAAAGGTTATGTTAGGTTCGCCTTGGTAAGATTATGTCATGTTATGCTGTTTTTCAGGTTTATGTGGTTTGGGATTAGATAATGGATCCGACAAAAGATCTGTTTATACTTAAGTTTTGATCTTATGGTGAATTCAATGTAATTATATTATTCATTTCAAATTTATTTTGAACTAAATTAGGATTTTATACATTTAAAATATTTTCAGAATTTCTCAATAAATGATTTCAGACTATTTCTAATAATTGAAAAAAAAAGATTTTGAACCGAAAATCCATAAAATTTGAATTCTATTTAAAAATATAAAACTTTGAAAATTTACATAAAAATGTTTTCATTAATTCTCTTTTCTATCAAAATATTTGTTTTTCTTGAAATTAAATAAAAGAAAAACTCAAAACAATTATTAGAAAAGAATAGAAAAAATATTTTAATTACATTTAATTTATTGTACGCTTTATATTGAGGTCAGTCCACATCAAAGTTAACGGACTGTCCATTGGCTTTGGCCTTATTTATTGCTTCGAGGAAATCATTAAACTTAACATAAGCCTCAATCTTTCCTTCAGAATCAACTTCGAGCTGATCCACTTTTTGGGAACTGAAGCGACGATCCTCGAAGTCAGTCGAAGTCGAGTTT
This sequence comes from Galumna obvia, assembly GCA_034695785.1. Classification (NCBI taxonomy): domain Eukaryota; kingdom Metazoa; phylum Arthropoda; class Arachnida; order Sarcoptiformes; family Galumnidae; genus Galumna; species Galumna obvia. Next base: position 28,581 of record JAQFZM010000162.1, read on the forward strand.
GTTGTAGTGGTTGTCGTTGTGGTGTTCGTTGAGTTGTCAGACAAACCCTGATTTTCAGTCACTGTTGAGCCAAAAGAACGCGAAGTAACTGTCATTAGAGTTTTGGACGCACTTCTGTCTCTAAAAGGGTCGCCATCAGATGTCCTTTCGCCATCCTCTTCATCAATAGAGATCCGGAGCTGATCACTGAATTGTCGCTGCATTGAAGTGACTGAAGGCGTGCGACTCGAACTGCTTTTTATCGGATGATTAAAGTTTCTGACCATAAGAGTGAGATCTTCGATCTGTTTGCAAGACTGGGGGAGAGTCGAGTCATCCATTCTATTGAGATATTCATCTTGGTGAATCCGACATATTTTGTTGACCACTCCCTGAGCAACACCTGACAAATGAACAAAAGTTATAAAAGTGTTGTAAACAATACAAATGTTTTACCGGTTAATGTACTCTGAGTTTTGAACTCTTCGGCTACCATTCGGACCAAATCACTGTTAATTTGATGAGAACCCGTGGCTTCGGCCAGAGTTCGAAAGACACTTCCAGAAGCCATAACGAGGAACTGACACGAATCATCTAATGTCACGGATCTAATAGAAGGCTCAGCGATTACGGGTTCATCTCTGGCGGCGCCCAAATCTGGAGACTCTTTATATCCCCCTTTGACTGAATAATTGCCAATACATCGGGTTATGGACACATTACCTATCCTTTGTTGTTGTCTCAAAAGATCGACTTCGAGTCCCAAATGAGTCAAACGGGAGACCTCGTTATCATTACTTAAGTCGTGATCTGTAGACAATTGACTCGCTTTAAAATTATTAGAGTCGGAGGGATCTGTTCTGCATAGAATGGCTTTACTGTCGCCAACATTTGCCACATGAAGACGATTATAGTGAATGAGTGCCACCAATGCTGTCGTTCCCACAGAAACATCACTTGTCTTTGTTTTCAGTCGATCCATAAGTTCGGGAAACGTCTGATAAGCGTCGAGAGAAGACATACCCTGCAATTGAAGCTCAAGTGAAGCCTTTTCTGCTAAAATGTCGTCAATAGATTGAAAATATTCCTTTTCGAGTGACACAAATGCCGACTGAAACAAAGTGGTCACCTCTTCATCGGACAGTTCTTTGTCTGGCAATTGTCCCAAAAGGAATTCAACGGGAAGTCGTTGGGCAACGAAATCAGCCGCTCGGGTGCCCTCGTGTCCATCGCATAGACCATAAAAGTAAGTATCTTTTGAGTGACAAAAGTTGAAGAATCGGTCTTCAAAAGAATGTAACTCTTGTCGGACACCATTCTTCCGATACAATTGATTGGTTTGAGTGCCGACACCCGTCTGTTGACAATTTGGCAGAGCGTCGGTCCACGACTCAGTTGAGGCCAATCTATAATTGGTTCCGATTGCCATCAGATCGCCATTCATCTGAAGTCCACTTTCAGCGATTGTTGGCATCACTTCTTACGAAACAAACAAAACAAGTGTTCACTCAATTAATTAATTAATTAATTAGTGTTCAAATAAGTCCATCAAATGAAACCATTATTTATTGCGAGAAATGTATAACAAATGTATAACGATTTGAGTGCTGACATCACTTCGATATTAATCGGATCTAATTATCAAATGTTTGGTATAAACAATGAATCAATTAATCAGAAACGACAAGTCATTGATCACAAAAAACATAAAAATATCTGAAGAAAATCTTAAGAGAAATACTAAATATTATGGTATTAATGAAAAGTCACGTAAAAACCCAATTAATTAGTTTTATATTATTTATTATTAAAACAATTGTTTTTCAAATTAAATGACTTTTTGTTTGGATTTTTATTTAAATAATAACTTCAGATAATAATTGTTTGAACTATATTTGAGAAATCATTGAAACACAATTGTCTTCAAAATATTTCCAATGATTTGAGAGTCAGTGAAAAAATAAACAAAAGCAAAGATTAAATTAAAAATTAATAACTGGTTTACTAACAGCTGGCAGTAAAGGCACTACTCTAACAATACTCTTGCAATAAATCAGTGGTCAAATGACAAAAACAAGAGAAATGTAATTGAATTTTGAGGTCACGTGACGTAAGATTAGGCAATTCAAAGGTTTCAAATAAATGGTTTGAATGCGAGACACGTGTCGGCAGTAGTAGTGATTGTGAGCCCATCCCTGTGTTGAATGTGAGTCTCCCCAAAAAGTGGTAATGTATTTGTCCCAAAGTGCACAAACAACACACAGAGAGAGGGAGAGAGAGAGAGAGAGCACACATACCAGTGCTCTGTGAAAACAGGTTTCGCTATGGCCTGAGTGAACGGCTATTATATAAATGGCAAATAGTGAACACAATTTCCTTATAAACAGAGGTCTGTCTTCTGATTCGGTGCGCAGCTTTTACAAGAGCTGACCTCTTTTTTCACCTAGCTAACTTGGAACAGGCTTTGCTAGTGGTGACATCAGCATGTGATGCTTGAGTGTGATTGGCTGTATGGGCTGTATGTTGTGTATTGGCACTGGTCTGTGCAGTTTCTAACAGTGAGACACTTTTGCAAAATGAAGTCTAACTTCTATCCCATAAACTGTGAGACGACTTCAATGTGTGAGTGAACTGAACTCTCGATCCAATACTAATACCAATAGTAATACTAAAGGAGTAAAACCTCAAACCTGTGTCAATGTTGGCTCAATGTTAGCTAATGTTAACTAAATGTTAACCTGGTCTTTGATAAACACCTTTCTCTCTCACTTGGAATAAAAATCACTGGAATTGTGTTTAATTACAATAATATTTAATAAGGATTTCAGTGACTCTTTGTGTGACTCTATTGTGGATATAATACTCTTCAATATATATGTGGTCTAAATGTGAGCCTCACAGCCATTGCCAGGAGAGGGGGTCCGACCCTCTGTATACCTCTTTATAATCATTATTTGGTTATCATTGGTTTCATCACTATTACTAAATAGTGATGGAAATGGACTCATATGTGATGTCTTGTAATTAAGTGTGCATTGAGTGCAAAGTAAAGGCCATTTTCAGCCACTGCTATGAGTGTTTGGATAATACCACAGACTCTGGATATCACTTCTGATTTGTTTTCAAATTCACTCACTTATCAGTGCTATAATAGTGTTATATTTAGGAACGATACCAAACAATGGTCAGAGAGACCCGACATTTATGGGTCGGAAATTTACCCGAAAATATCAGAGAAGAACGAATTGCCGACCACTTCAAGAGGTATGTATACCATAAGACATACCAATGGATCCATTGATTATATTATATTGAATGGCATTCAAACAACAATTGTGATTATGACTCGTCGTATGGATAATACATAACCATTGAATTGGCTGTTATTCCAGTGCCAGTCAGTAGTGTTTTAGTGCCTTCACTCAAGTTTATCACTTAGTCGTGTCAGTCCTTAATCGACGTTAACGTAGTTTTTCTCTCTTTCTGTTGTCTGTAATATATTTGAGCTCTTTTTTTGTGGTAATGTTTTGTTCGTTGAGTAGTGCCTCACTCAGTGCTCTCCACCTCATCCGAGGCCATTTTTGTTCGTCTTTTTTAGCAATTAAACCTTTTAAGAGAAGTTTGCCATCTCTTCGATCGTGTTTAGCCTCAGGGCTTATATCCACTTGTTTTGCCCCAAAGGCCTCCAAATTAAGTATTGGTCCAACAGTGCATACCCTTCGTTACATTATATTGCCTTCTATTACCTTGCAATACATGTATTACCATGTATTACCTTGTTACATTTTATATTACCCATTATAAGAGACAATTGATTTCAGTCTCTAAGGATTTAAAGCAAAATTTGTGGACACTTTTGAAATATTTGGCACAAAATGTCATTTCATTGATTCACACATTTAGTGATTTGTGTCTTAACATTTGTCTTACCATTTGAAATGTTTAGTGAAAGCATATATGAAATAACCTAGCTCAATGATATATCATTGAAAATGAGACAATGATTATATTGTGTAATAATGTTGTGAATTGGGGAAATTAGCAAGGTTAATACATAGAAAGAGAATAGTTATTCAATGATTTGTGACTACAAAAAATGTTGGCTTTCAGTTCAAACGTTGAAATGTGTGTTATATCTGTTTATTTCTGTTATTTCTTTTTACTTCTATTACTTGAATAGATTAACAAAAATAATGGCATATCTTTCTTAACCATTTCAATAACCGTTGGATACGTTTTGTGCACATTTTCTCCACATTTTGTGTGCATTTCTCTGTTGACTCTTATATATGGTTTGCATTGAAATACAAATTTTGTGGATTTTATTTATTTTCAAAATATATTGAAATTCATTTTAATAGAAGTATTGATTTCAGGGCTTAATATAGTTTTTAGTGAAACATAAATATTGAGAGGATTTTAATTTGAAACATTGAAAAACAGGTATTACAAATGATGCCCTTGCTCAAATAAGCTCAAATGTGCTCAAATATACTCAAAACTGGTGTTGTAATCTTAGAGAAGTGAATCACATTTAATGGTATCTCAAAAGTGTACTTATTTTGAAAGAGACAAATATTGCATCTATATCATTTATAACATTTATATTGTTTATATAAATGCCATTAATTTCTAAAGCTTTGAACAGAAGGCCAAATATCATTTAACCTAGTTAATATCCAAGATTTTTCAGTATTTTTGTCAAATAGTTTATTCAATTGTTCAAGTTTATATTTGTTTAATCAGATAAACAAGAAATGCTTGTTTTAGATTAAAGTAAAAAAAACTCCATTTCGACAAAAAAAAGACAAAACAATGGATTAGAATTTGATATCAAAATTATATCAACGAATATCTGTGAGGACTCCCACTGACGACTCCCATAAGCCCTCAATTATTTTTTTTTCTCTAAAAATGATCTGAATTTTCAATTTTCTTATATGAGTTCCGGATTGTTTGTCCCATAATTTGTCGGATTCTCTCATTCAGTCTTTTAGGTAATACTTGTCTTTAATCTATGAAATATAAGTGAAACCATTAGCGACGGATAATATTATGAATACCCGAAATACGTGGAAGTAAAGACATGTAAAGACATGTTTACCAATATTTGAAGCAATAAAAAGTGAGCTCTTCTCTAACCGAGTTATTTACCCGGAATTAAAGTTTGCCAGTTGTCGATCGCCTTTTAAATAAATTGAATTGAATCCCACGTATTATCACATTATTTATATTATACTTTAAATTTCGGACCAAAAATATTAAAGTCATTAACAATAAATTATTTTTATTTATTTATATAATTAATTAGTTTGTTACCTTGCTCATATCTTCCATATTTGTTCGTTTATTGTTTAATTCTAAATTATTTCACTACTCCTTTTTGTATTCTTTTAATTTTATTTTTTAAATAATGCTACCAAGTTCATTTAAAAATCATTAATAAGTTAATTTCACCTATACTTATAATTATCAGTTTTCTTCTATAAAATTATGGAATAATAGATATTAAAGGAAACAATTTTCGTTAATTTTAAATTATAAATTATACCCCATTTCTGGAATTAAATTGAACTTGTTCATATTTGAAAGAACAAATTTTAAATAATCCAATGTAAACTCTAAAAGGCTTTTATTCAGTGATGACTTAAAGGGGGTATTTATTACTAAATACCTCTCCTGAGACGAGAAATTATGAAATACCCAACTTTGCAGAAAAGTCATGTACTCTGAAAAAAGAGGGAAATTCGGAAAAATTGTCGACAAATAGAGAAAATTAAGTAAAAATCTGTAGAAAAATTTTGGAAAACAAATAATACAAAACTTAAAATAAAATTCACAAAAACGTCAAAATTACAGTTTTTAAGAGAAATTTTTGATGAACACATTTTTACAAAATTTTAGAAAAATACGTTTTTTTGGTCAAAATTCTTATTTTTGTGTATTATTTTTGATAAAATACGTTAAAATATGTCTAAATTTATTATTAACATAGAAGAAAAACGGCTTTAAAATGAGTATTTATGTGTTTTTTAAGCAATTTTAGTGTTTTTTGAAAAATACCCCCCTATGATACCCCCTGATGCCTCCTTTAGCCATCATTTCTTTTATGTGATTCACTTTAAAGACGAGTCATAAATCATTGGTTTTGTTGTTGTTATGAATGGCTAAAATTGAACAAGTTGTGTGAATTTATTGTGATGTGATCTTGGTACTTTCACTTTGATAAACAGATCGAAAAAACAGTCATTTTTAAAGTTGTGTTATATATTCAGTAAAAATCGATAAAAATGATTGAGTCTAACGTTTGTATGTATTTGTCATTTAAGGTATGGAAAGGTTCAGAGCGTGAAAATATTGGCCAAAAATAGTTCAAAATGTGATGATAACAGTGTCGGCAATAGTGGTCTGGCGGGCGGTTCGGTCAATGGAGTGTCGGCTACGGTGGCATTCATTGACCTGAAAAGTGCAGCCAAAGCGCACAACTCCGAGAATAAAATCGAGGAGAGGACACTTAAAACTGATTATTATGAACCGCCGGCCTCTTCGACAGCCCTCTCCGCTATTTATATTCACGAACGAGAAGACGCACATGTGTTAGTTCAGAAACCCGGTGTCCAAACCAACGTTTACAGCAATTCTAGTGCTAACTCGAGGCCCGCCGGAAGGCATACACCGAACAACAGGTAAGACATAATAAATGTTTAACGAAAAAAAAGCAAAACTTTTCACACTTTTATAATAAATAAATTTTTCTCTTATTTAAAATAATAAACATTTTCTTATTCAGAGCTCATTCTTGTTTTACAGTTGATTCTCGTTATAAACCTTTAAATGGTATTTCATAAATCCAGAAATATTTTTAAAAGCAATTAATTGAATGAAACGATTTTATTTAATATTTTGATATAAATTCTAAGTATTCTTTATAACAGTTGTATTGGAAGTATTAATTAAGCCTATTGAACTGTGCTATACCAAGGATAATAATGTACACTTATGTATATTTATTCAATTCTGTGATAAACTAGAAAATTTTTGATGTTTTTTATCTCAAAATATTAAAAAGGAAATGAACTAGAGGCGATTAAAGTTGGATATATGGTGTATTTTTCCCAAAATCTAGAAGAGATATTTTCGTTTAGTTTTAATTCGATAGAATACTATAATTTATCCTTGATGAATGTTAAAAAGAACGAGTTTCCAACTCAAAATTATCATGGAAAAATTTAATAAATAAATATTAAGAAATTCTTTTGAACATGTTCCTAATTTTATAATTTTTTTTACGTTGAATTTACATTGAGCGTTTAGAGAACCAAGAATAAAAAGGTGTATATTTTTCGTTTTTGTCAATATAGTTATTTACTATTATAAATACATTATATACTATTTAAAACAAAAGCTGTTTAGCATTACCTAGAAACATATTACAACATCAGCATTAGCTCACCTTCAAAACAAAAAATTACAAAGTTATTTATACTAGCTATATTTAGTGTCAGAACTTGGTCCTGGGTTAGTGAATCCCTTCTTTATTTAGAAGTTATTTTTATGACAATTCTATCATCGATTAAAAACTTTTAAAATATTTGTTTATTTCAAACATTACTTAAAACTTTTGAGTCTTAAAAATTTTGCACAAAAATCTATGATTCAAACAAAATAGGTTTATATATAGCTTCAGCTAATATCGAGAATTGACTGTATTTAGTTTGAATCAGAAATAGTGTTCAATTCAGTTATTATAAGAGATGGGAGAGCCTCAGCTCTGGGCAAATGGGGGAGAGGCCAACACATTTGTTGGGGATCACTGCCTTTTTAGAGATAGTCGAAAAATGGCGGGAAACCAGTTTTATATCTGTAATCTTGGTTGGTTTGTCGTTTATGTGAGTTAGAGCTCAAAAGATTGAAAAATAACAAAATGTTAGCACTTTTGGTAATTTTGAAAAATTTGGTTTAACATAGTTTTATAAAAACATTTTTATGTCTCTTTTATAATGAGATTTCATCGATTATCTCAATTTTTGTCAAAACTAACCAAAAACGACAATTTTCTTCAATTTCCTCAAATTTTTTTATAACCAAAAAATAGTGAATCTCTTCCGCCATTTTCCTCAAATGGTCTTTAGTAGAAATAAAGCCTGGGTAATATCCTGTGTGACCCCCTTTGGTGATTCCTTATTATTATAGTCTATACTGAACGCAATTTTTCTTTTCTTATTCGGTTCGCATTTATTGCATCGTTGGCTGAGTTGTAGCTCCAGTTCTCTCATGTATTGCTCTTATTCTGTACTGAATAATAGAAATGCATTTTCACAGATAAAGCTCACTATCATTGATGGCTGTGAGCACTACTCTCGAGTCGAATGGCTGTTCGTTTGTGTTCGACAAATGTTACACTTCTTTGATATTTAATGTTTGAAACTTTTGGAAACTGTATTTCACTTATTTATTGATTGAGTTCTTCTCCCAAATAGAAAGAGCACAACACACAGACACACACATTCACTGATAGCACAAGAAGGCTAACACACCCTATGTGTTGGGTGAGCCGAGCCTACATATAAACTGGCGTTTACTCTGTAAAAAGTGTTCTTGCTAAAAATATTTTTTGTGTTGTTGTGGTTATATTTGGTTTGGCATTCATTTTAAAGACAATTGTTTGGACCATTGAATTCTTGGCACAGACTATATGTTTCCATTAGAGTCCTATTTGTGTCTGTAATCCATTACCACTAATGGTAGCGTTTTTTTCTTGTTTTTTGTCCGTTAATTCCAATTTCTCATTACATTATTTTATTGTTATTATTCTGAGCTCTGAATGGCTTTTCATTTTAGGAACAAATTTAGAGCACAATTTAGTGTTTTATAATTTGAAATCGTATTAGACTTTTCCCTATAATTTATGAATTTTGATCAGAAAAAAACTAATGTATTGGAAATTAATTGTGTTTTGCCTACAAATGATTGAGTCGTTGGTTGGGTCGGAGTTTCAGTCACTCAGAACTGGATATTCAAATGTAAAAGAGTGTTGTGTTTCCCCGCTTTTAATCTGATTTATAGCGTTTGCATAAAATGCATTAAACAATTGGAGATATAAAACAAAATTTCAATTATTTATATTTGTCTGACTCTAACAGTCTTACTCTCACTACTCATGGCTTTTATAGGCAATACTTAATCTCTATTTGAATATTAGTTTTTATTGATTTTTCTTCTCTTTTCGTTCAAATTTTAATTAATCATTTGTTTTGCTTCGAATATAAATATTATTTTCATATTAGTATTATTATTCTCAGGTTAAATGATGAGCGCCTATATGATAGGGACGGCCGAACGGCTACTTTAAATAATTATGATCGTATTGTGGACTCCCGGGACAGTCCCTATATTAAGCGAAATATCGGATATTTAGATGATTCTGATTACCCGAACCGAAGCCGATCTCGTGATAGACCTTTTAGTCGTAATGTTAATAATAATAGTTATGGCGACCAATTAGATAATAGGTATGTTTTCTCTTCATATCAGTTGTTGTGTAATTATTTGCAAGATAATTGTGGAATTTTGCCCAAAATTCAACCATACGGTAGTAAAAGACTTTTTGTTATTTATTATATAAACACTTTTATCTAAAAATAGATTTTGATTTTTTTATATTTTTGGATTACATTTTATTTGAGAAGAGATCTCTCTTTTAGAGGAAGTTTTATATTTTCAGATATGATTCCAAGTTTTATGTAATTATAAATTGAATTTTTGGCAAAAATCTTATGATTTTTTTGATAAAAATTTGTTGGAAAACAATTGTTTATCTGATTCTCATTTCACTCTAAACTCACTTCAAAAAAGCAGAAGTCAGTCCCATTTCCGGTCTTATTCCCGGACCAGTAGCCAAACACATTTTGATGGACAACGATATCCATCATCGGAACAATTGCTCGAAGAGTCTAATGTTAATAGTAATACCTCTACAACAACGTCATCAACGGTACAGAGAGCTGGCGGTGGAGGCAATAACTTAACCTCCAATCGTCGAATAGGCTCAGTATCGACGACAGCCAGTGGTGGCGTCAGTTCGACGGTGTCGTCACCGCCGCTCAAAAAGAAGAAGAAAAAGAAGTCATTGCGATCGCACTCCGCGTCTCCGTCGCCGTCGCGCTCCTCTTCGCTCAGTTCGGCCAGAAGTCAGTCCCCGTCGTCCTCATCAAACATATCGACGTCCAGTGCGAGCAGTCGTAGTCCATCTCCAGCCAAATCTCAGTCCTCATTGTATGTATCGAAAGTAGTCTTTCCTCATAGACTCTGATTAATAGTCTTTTGAAATAAATGCCATTTTTCTTGTGCTCTCGTTTTTCAAATGGTTATACTAATGACTCTCTTTTTTTGTGTTTTTCTTGAATGTGTGTCACAAAACAGATCCCAATTATATGGCGGTCGCAAAGATCGAAGTGGGAATAATTCTGTGTTAATATCAGCGGCGACCACAACAAACAACATCAGCACTTCATCTCAGGGTTCAAATCACACTCCGCTCCATAATAGTGGCGCAACGCCCGGCTCTGACAGCTCGGCTGACAAAGACGACACCAGACCAGTAGCCATATGTGTAAAAAACTTACCGGTCAGGTCTACAGGTATGTGCCCTCACTCTAAATGTGTACACATTTACCAGTTTTTCCTATTATTTTTATTGACAGACGTTTTATAGCTTTGCATTCAATTTGTGTTTTTTATCAGATTTTTCTGATTTATATTTTGTTTTTCTTCTTTAGTTTTGATAATATCTGAAAATTTTAGTAATTTTTCTTTTTCTTCCTACTCTTTATTGATTTTTGTGGATCCAATTACTGATAATTTGATTTTTTGAAATTCAATGAGTCTTTTGAGAGGAATATATAGAATATATTGAATTCAATTAATTCGATGTGAGTTTGAGTTTATTATTGAATTAAAGCCTTCGAAAGAAAGCCTTTTTTGGAGTCACACGATATCAGTCTTTCATATTATTTGATTCAATGATTAGTTTTATGCATAGATTTTCATCTAATTTATGATAAAATTATTCTATATTTTTGTTATTTTTCTGATGAGAAAAAGTTATATTTATTTGTTTTTATTATTTTTGTTTTTAATTTAATTCGCAATCAATCTGTGATTTTTCAGACTCGAGTCTAAAGGATGGTCTGTTCCACGAATATAAAAAACATGGCAAGGTCACAATGGTCAAGGTGGTGGGCCAGGGAACAGACAGGTTCGCTGTGGTCTGTTTCAAAAAGCCTGAAGACGTTGACAAAGCGCTGGTGGAGTCAAAGGTCAGTTCTCAAGTAATTTAATATATCTTCGCTCCACTCCTGACTCTGTAATACATCAATGGCTGTCATTTGGTTTCAAACTCTTTTAAAATTAGTTCTTAAGCGAAGAATTTTAGCAGTTTTTAGAGTTTTGTTGGAAATTGTTTTTCACTCTTAGTTTCGCTGAAAATCGTTTTTTATTGCATTTCAGTGTTTTATTGATTTTTCGCATTCAATTGATTTTTTTATTTTGGATTTTTAGGACAAACTTTTCTTCGGCTGTAAAATAGAAGTGTCGGCACACGAAGGCATTGATGCAGAGGACAATGACTTTAGGCCATTAGAGGCAGAACTGGACGAACACCACCCAAAAGCCACCCGAACGCTGTTCGTTGGAAACCTCGAAAAAGATGTTTCGACCTCTGATTTAAAGTCACATTTCGAACAATTCGGAGAAATAATTGTAAGTAAAACTCTTGTCATCTGTTCTCCATTTCAAAGACATTAACCATAATTTGTGTGAAAAAATGAAGTGTTTGTTGCACTCGAAGGTCGGCTGTTCTCTCGATTCAATTAATCAAATGTTTTTTATTTTTAGTTATTCTCTGCAAATGTTATATTGGATTAAATTTTTATTTGTTTTCCACTCCTTTTCTCCTAATTTAATAACTTTTGATTGAATTCATTGCAATGTTTGCACTGTTTGTCAGTCTATTCGTCGAACTGTATTTCAATGTCTAATTTGTAAACCGTTTTATTTGTTCTGAAAACACAGGAAATCGATATCAAAAAACAGGGAAATATGAGTTCGTATGCGTTCATACAGTTCTCCGACATCTCATCAGTGGTTAAAGCAATGCGTAAACTCGACGGTGAAAATTTAGGACAAAACCGGATTAAGTTAGGGTTCGGCAAATCTATGCCAACCAATTGTGTGTGGATTCACGGCGTGTCCGAAGCATTGACTGATAAGTCATTGTTATGGCACGCGAACCGATTTGGAACGGTTACCAATCTTGTGATAGACCGCGAAAGAAGTAATGCGTTAATATTTTATGACACTGTCGAGTGCGCACAGATCGCCGTTCAGGACCTGAAGGGCCGAGTGTTGAGCGGCCGCAAACTTCAGGTGGACTTTGCATCTCGTGAGTGCCAAACAGCGTTTTATGACTATTTAGAACTTAGCGGTCAAATCACTCAAAACGATCGCTCCTGGTTTGAGACCAGAGGGGGTCGACAGACCAGCAATAGTGCCAATAATTGGCAAGAGTTCGACGAACGCATTCCTAACTATGACTCACATCAGACCAATAGCCGGTCTGTCGGTCACAACCGCTATCAGTCGCGGATGGGCCGCAACTATAGGCCACAGTCACCTCTGCCTCCATTCGGCCGCAACTCACAGACCGGTTATGGCGGTAGAGGTCGAGCATATCAACGGTTCGCACCGCTGCCGTCCGATTCCTATTCCGAAGATTTTGTTGATCGAAGACATCGAACTTATGATCTCGAAGACTATGAGGACAATGAGGACGGCTTTCGCGACGAAGAAAGAGACTATAGTCGTGACCGCAGTCGAGATTTGAGTGAAACGTGTAGTAAATCCTATTCCCCTGTCCTGAGTGATAGTCCTAAAGATCGGAGGGACGGTCGCAGCACAAGTCCATACTCTAAAAGTGATATTTCCATCAATAGAGACAAATCCGAGGAAAGACATCCCTCTAAAGATAGGTGTAATAGTCGTCGCCCGTCCGAAGACGTGATTCACGACGATTGGAAACCGTCCGCAAGTGATTCGTTGGACAGACGGAGACCAAAGCACAAGTCCTGTGATTCCGATTTAGTTATCCCTCATTCGTCGTCACCGCCAGCCGTCCGACGATTGAGTCATAGCAAAAGTCCGTTACCCAAAGATAAGGCTCCGGCATTAGTGAACAGTAAAGGCCAGAACACACCCCAAAGTCCTACTGCTAGTCCCTGTTCGTCAAGTTTTGCGTCTCCGATGCGCACAGACTGTACGGACATCGATGTCGACAAAGAGTTTGAGCCGAGTTGTGGTTCATCTAATGTTTGGCGCCGGAAATCTGTAGACGAGTCTCAGTTGGAGTTATCCGATACTCATCGGATGCGCTCCGACTCTGTCTCCGATTCCAGTGATAACGGATTTTTAAGCAGAGAGTCTATGAAAAGAAAAAGAGTGGACAGTGACTCACCGGACACTCCAACCAGTAGTGAAATCGGGAATTTGGAGAGACGGAAACGTCTATTGGCCTGTTATTCAAATAGTGAGGGTTTGCATAAAGAAAGACTCGGGTCGGGCAGCAATAGTTCACAATCGACTGCGTCATCGAAAACAAACAGTACTGAACATCAGAGGCGAGACTTCGATCTAACGGTGAAAACAGAACTGGCTAAATTGCTCAAACGGCGGAACAGCTCTTCGGGCGGTGCCAACAGTGATATTAAATACTTAGAGTCAAAATCAAAAGGAAGTCTGATTAGTGTCATCGAACAGTGTATTATTGCGGCTACAGTTGATGGCCAACACACAGTTGAACCGACAGCACACCATACCCTCAACGCAGTTGACTCTAAGCCCCGTTTAAAGCATAATATCAACAGTAGTACAAAGTCAGGCAAATGCTCATACGGTGCTAAAGAGTCCAGTGTTGTCATTGGTGTCCCCGCGTTGCGTACCATTGACGCGACCTCACCATTAGTGAACCATTCATGGCCTGATCCCAGGCGTCAAACGACAGTTGTGTCAACGCTGTCCACTACTTCATGTTCTGCTCAATTGTGTTCAACGCATACAACAAATTGTAAACAAATCCACAGAAAATTAGAGAGAAGTGACGCTATTTATGAGATGAGTTGTGACTCAGATGTGTCTGTGGTCTCCAGAGTGTCCTCCAGTGATATCGAATGTGCGGACAGAACACTACTCAAACAGACACAAGAATTGGTTCACACGACAACCCCCAAACTCGAGGACCACTGTTCGAGTGAAGTTTCGTCCAGTAGTGACAAAGTGGCCAACGCTTTGAATAAGTCGCGGCCATGTCTTCGAACGTGTCCGATGTCATTACCTCTGCCCGAATTTGCGATAACGAGTAGGGCCGGCAGCACAGGCACTAAAACGCAAAACATTCCGTCACATCCGTCTCCCAAAAGCACTACAATTATGAGTCCTTTGGGCCAAATGTCGCCCAACAGTGTTGTGCCAAAAGTCAAAACAAAACTCTCGACAGATGTGTCGCCCGCGTCGTCGGTCACTCCTATGACGCCATTAACCAAAGAGGCCCAGTGTTTGGTGTCGACCACAGATAATCCCGATTCCAATTCGACATTAAGTGATATAAAACCTATAAATGTATCGACGAGTAGTAATACTAAGGATTTGACTAAAAGTGAGGCCTACGATGAGGTGTCCGAACCGGAAATGTCACCAAATCGTTCACCAACTTTAGAGGAAAGAATACGTGCACTCGACGAGAAATATAACGCCTGGTCAGGCACTACATCCAGCACTTCACAAACACTGACCAAAATTGAAAAGACTCCGACACCGACTATAGATTACAGCAAATATAACATCAAAAAGAAGAGTCAGATTAGCGCCGCCTCGAGTGTAGATTCGCAGACAAGTGAACCCTCGGATATCGTTAAGAACTTATTGTCGAAGTCATCGATCTTCGATCAGGACAGCAAACGGCTCGAACTTATTAATGAAAAGTATGAACCGAAAGACTTGGTTTCCATGAATTATGAGTCGCTGACGTCTCCCATAACTAAACCAGTGTTCAGAACCAAAGCCGCAGCAAAAGAGTTCTCAACATCTATTCCATCGGCACCTCTGCCCACCGATAAAGACCACAGTTTAACGCCAAAGACTAGTTCACTTTCACATCACTCTACACACCATTCACTTCATACTTCATCTACACATCACATGTCATCCACTCATCACTCAACCGGTCATCCAATTCCCGGGTCTCTCGTTCGAAAACTGTCCGAACCAACGCGTATGCCATCAATTAAAAAGGAACCGTTGACGCCGACATTACCACTAACACCGGCGCCAAACTCTGCACCGGCCCGAAGCAGTTCCAACCCATTCGCGCCGTTCAGTCGTTCGTCTTCTCATAATACAAATTCAAACCAAGCATTGACCTCAACAACTACTCCGGGCAACCCTTCGGTCACTCGTTTGCCTCAACCAAACCTTTTGGGAGGACTTAACATAAAAAAAGAATTGACTATTCCTTCGAACACAGGAATTGTTACCACAAAAGACATGACAAAACAGCAAAATCGCGATCCACGTGAAAATCGCGACCCAAGAGTTGCCAAAAAAGACAATACTCTTCACAACAGTATTATTTCGAACAACACTGCACTCAATATTCAATCACTTAAAGACCAATCAAACAGTTCTTCACTTAAAAAGGATTTGAATCCAATTAAAAGTGAATTTCAAAAGAAGGCCTCACAACTGCAACAGCACTCGTCATCACTGCCACCGCATTTGGCCTCCAGTGGTTTCTCTTCAAAGGCTCAGTCCTTTCCCACAACAAGTGCTGTAAATTCGCGGCCGGAATTAATTAAGGCAAAGAGTGATCCACAACAATTGTCCGCCAAAAAGCATTCTTTAAATGATTCTATAGAGACAACTGATTCTGACGTTTGGCCTCGACTTACAAATGATTCTAAAGACAAATCATTAAAACCGGATAAACTCAAACATCACTCACAGACCAGTTCTCAGGTAAAAGACACCGAAGCTTTGGTTCAGAAAATTAAGTCCGAAAAGTCAGATAAAAAGTCTTCAGATATCAATAAAATTGTGGATAAAAATAAAATCCAATCGAATATAACTAACAAATCAATTAAAGAGGAAAAGAAATGCATAAAAAACAAAGAAAGTAAACAATTGTCGAAAAATGAATCCAAAGATAAAGAAAAAGACAAAGAAAAGGATAAAACAAAATTAAAGTCTTCGTCTGATTTTAAATCCGATAAAAAGTTTGATAATAACACTAACAAAGAGAAGACATCGAAGTCTGATAAAGAGAAAAAGGATAAAAAGGAGAAGAGCTCAAAAGACAAGTCAAAAGATGGTAAACTTAAAGCCTCTGAAATTAAAATGTTGTTATCCATACCCGATACCGACGAACCCATTTATTTCTCAATGTATGACAAAGTGAAGGCCCGTTCCAGTGCTAACCAGAACTTAAAAGTGGCCAAAGATTTGGAATGTGTTCGACAAAAGTTCAGTCAATTAAAGGATAAACGACATCAGAAACACGACAATAAGACCTCTCAGGACACAGACTCTGATAGTGATGACAGTCTTCACGAACGGATTCTTAACAAACAAAAGAAAACTCTTTCACAGAAAAAGAGGAAAATTATATTCGAAACTTCTTCTGATTCATCTTCTGATGACGAAGAAATGGTTTCGGCGATATCTAAAAATAAGAAAAAAGTGTCCCTTTCTAAGGATATGTCTGACTCTGACTCTGATGTTGTGACTCCAAAACCGGTGCAAAAATCGCTTAAAAAACAAAATAAGGAACAAATATATAGTAGTGACTCTTCAATGGATAACATGTCTACTATTAGTTCTCCAAAACTGATGACAAGTTCTTCTAAGAAAATCCCGAAACCAAAGCATAAATCATCGGATGAGTCGAGTGATGAAGAATTGCCACAAAAGCAGCTAAAGAAGAAGAAAGAGCTGAAGAAGAAGGTTAGAAAGGAAAAGACTGAGAAATCCAAAGGAGATAATAATGTGTCGAAAGAACCGATAAAAACAGAGAAATCGGACAAAAACGAGACGAAAATCAGTCATTCATTGGCTGATAATAAGACTGACAATAAGAGTCAGTCATCCGAAAAGATTAAGAAAAATAAATTATCCAAAGATAAGGACAATAATAGCACTTCTTCTATCAACAAAGAGGCGAAGAAACGCAAAGAGAGCTCTGGAACCGATAATGACAATGAATGTAAACAACAGCAGAAATTAGCGAAACGTAAGAAAAAGAAGGCCAAGAATTCTAAGATCTCCAAAGAGAAACGACATATGAGTTCTTCTGGAAGAGATCGCACCTCTTCATTGGCATCCGATGATAAGCCGAGCAAACATTCCAGTGAGAGTTCGTCCTCTTCTATCAAACAGACGACAAATACCACTCATTCCGATCATGAGATGAGATCTTCGGGAATGTCTGATTTAGAGGAATGTCTCAAACGAGACTATCCCGATGTTAAGTCCGATGAATCGGATTCTGAGACCAGAATTCATGTATTAAAATGTTATAATAAAGAGAAACATTCAGAACAACAGACCAGAGGAGTTGTCAGTCATACGGAATGGGAAAAATCTGAAACAACAAAACCTTCGAATGAGAAAACTGTTTCCACCACTAATAGCAGTAATAATAATAACAATAAAATTGTGAATAAGTCTATTCCCCAACCGATCGTCAAAAGCGAAAAATCTGATCAGAAGTCAGGCATTAAATCACCGAAAAAGTTGACCAAAGATTCAACGAATCAGAAGGAGACAGAAATCAGCGCCAAAACAAAGAAAGAAAGTAAAGAAAGTAAAACACAAAAAGAGGACAAACAATCGTTTAAAGAAGAGCTGAAGCGAAAGAAATTGAAGAAACAGATTAAGGATAAGAATAAGGAAAAGGAAAGATCTTCAGAAAAGGAGCGCAAAGACAAGTCTATAGACAAAGAGTTTAAAGACAAGTCCACAGACAAGGAATTTAAAGAGAAGTCCACTGACAAAGAGCTAAAAGACAAGTCCACTGACAAAGAGGTAAAAGACAAGTCCACTGAGAAAGAGGTAAAAGACAAGTCCACTGACAAAGAGCTAAAAGAGAAGTCCACTGACAAAGAGGTAAAAGAGAAGTCCAGTGACAAAGAGGTAAAAGAGAAGTCCAGTGACAAAGAAGTAAAAGACAAGTGTCACGAAAAACCCAAAGAAAAGGAAAAGGAAAGGGAAAAAGAAAAGGATAAAGAAAAGACTGTCGACAAAGAGAAAGACATTAAGAAAATTAAAGAGGAGGTGAAACCAAAGTCTCCCTCAACTCCTCCAAAGACACCCGATTTGACTAAGAATTCGATGTCTCCCACTTATAATGAGTTAATTGTTACTAATGACAGCTCTTCGAGTGATTCTAAAGTGGATGAGGACCTCCTAAAGAAAGCCCGTATGCTCGAGGAGTGTATGATGGCTGCCGGCGGTTCAGATGATAGTAACAGTTCTTCTGATGACTTAATAATATCTAACACTCACTCAACTAAATCTTTGACTCAAATTCCGATCACAAATCTTATTAAACCGACAAAAGACGAA
>JAQFZM010000163.1:0-47108 GCA_034695785.1 Galumna obvia
TAATATAGTTTATTATTTTAAATAAAAATTGTTTTTTTAATGCACTGATTTTGAATTTTTTTTATAACCTGTAATATCATTTAAAAACCATGGCCAACCCTGATTTAAAACTAAATATGTAATACTCTATTAGTAATAGGGTATTCAATTAATATTGTGGCTCTGCTTTTTTGAATTGCTCTTAAATGGCTGAACCCATTTTAATTCTGTAAAGGGTCAATTTATATAAAAAATGTCACCTATTTTTTTTGTAAATAGATTACCAAATTACTAGGTCTAGCCCTAATATGATAAAATGGGACGTTATGTCCCAGCCTACATATAAATTAAATGATTCTGGACTCATTGTGTTTAATAGGGAAATATTTATATTTTATTTTGATTAAAATCATTGAAATCTGTTCTGAGATAAAAATTTGGGGGTAAATTGAATATCAAGAATTTTAACAAAATATCCATAGAGTTACTTTGTACCTGGAATTTTTTGTGATTTTTTAATAGAATACATTATGTGGAGCAACTTTATTGCTAGATCCTTTTTTGATTAAAGCTTAATCCTCCAAAAGGCATAAAATTGTGAAAAATGTTGCTAATTCTTGGAAACATGGTTGAATGGCTCTAACTCCTTTTATTAGTATAATTGAGTCTAAGCTGGGACATAGGTTAAATCTGAGTTAGGATCTCGAAAATGTCCCATTTTACCATATTGGAACCGGACCTTTTGGTCACCCAATTACAAAAACATATGCAAGTGACATTTTTACATACCGTCTATAGAATTAAAATCTATTCAGTCATTTAAATTTAAGAGCAAATCAAAAAAATTGAAGCGACAAGGTTAATTGGATAACCTATTAGGGCTCAGAATATTCTGTACGACATTTGCACATAAACATAATAAATAGATTTTTATATACAAGTTTTGGTAGAATAAACTTAATTAAGTTTCAATTATAGTGTTTTAATTAATACAATTTTCAATTACAACTATTTTATAGTATCTCTTAGGATAGGAATGTAAAGGATTACCATTTGAGAGGATTAAGTAATACATAGTGTATGTAAAGTCACATGACTTGAGTTCCTTTATTTGAGTTCTTTTATTGCATAATAAGTAGTAATGATTTCATGCGCACAGACTCTCACAGACTGTCACAGACTCTCCTCTTTAAAAGACTATTCAATTCTGTGATTTACTAAAACTAATGTCAGACTAAAGACAATAAAATGATTTTCTGATAAATATCTAAATATTTTATCCAAAAATATAATGTTTGAAAAGTTTAATCAAATGATCGTTTGTTAAAAAAATTGTTATTTATATTCGTTTAGAAAATGCTTTTAAGAAGTTTGCGATCAAATAATATATTATTTCCTTTAATTTCTATACAAAATAGAAGTTTTAAATACCGACAGAATTCGAGATCTTTTCTTTCAAATAAGGATAGAGTCCGAGACTTTATCGCTCTCTTGAGTCCAAAGGAAAGACAATATCTCTTCGAAGAATTGGAAAGACTTAATAATGTGAGAAAAGAGACGAATACAGACCAAACTTCAAACACTTCTCCTTCATTTTCTGAGCTCAAACAAGTATTTCTCAATCAATCCCTACCTTTCATTGGTTTTGGTTTTTTAGACAATCTTATTATGATTGTCGCCGGAGATTATATCGACGCTACTATTGGCGTCACTTTAGGTCAGTTCAGTGTCCGTTACTTTTTCTTCATTCAAAGTAAAACAATTATTTTAAAGGGATCTCAACGATGGCAGCCGCAGGTTTTGGTAATGCACTCTCAGATATTGCAGGTATTGGTTCCGCCTATTATGTGGAACAGTTCGCAGCTAAGATTGGTGTCAAATCACCCGATCTATCAATAATTCAGTTACAAATGGCCAGAACTCGTTGGGCCATACAATTGGGCCGTGCATTTGGTATTACTCTTGGTTGTATTATTGGAATGTTTCCTTTACTCTTCCTTCCGACCAAAGATAAAGACAAAGATAAGTCCAAATCCAAATAAGTCCAAATAAATGTCAACAATTAATAAATCGTTAGTTCTCTTGAAACTGACATTTAAAGCACTTATTCTTCCAAAGCATTTAATACAATAAAAACCTGTTAACCATTAAATTCATTAATAAGTCTTTATTTTATATTCAGTAGTTCTTCAATTTTAACACAATTTTACCGCAATTTTATATAAATTAGTTGTATTTAAAATGTATTTAAGATGTAATTATATTATACAGTATTATATTATAAGACAATAACTTAATATTATAGACATAATAATAACAAATTCTGTTTCTAATCGTATTCTCAACTCATTGTATGCAATGTTTTGTGGAAAATCTCAATCAATAAAACAAATAAATAAATTCATGTCTTTATTCATGACTTAATGAATCGTCGATTTTAATGTTTTTCATAGATTCAGTGGTCTCTTCCTCTTCTTCTTCATCGAAAACATTAAAGACATTACCACAGGCTATGATTCAAAAATCAAATCATAAATAATTGATTTATAGAAGAATTGAAATAAACCTTTAAAAGCATTTGAGTGCTGTTGACTTAATTTTAATTTCAAAAATTTGATTCTATGGAAAACAGAGTCCAAATCCTTTTGCATATCAATCAGTTGTTGAGTATATCTTTTGAGGTCTCGGTTTGAGTTTTCAAAGCGAATGTTAGCCAATGCGTTGCAGTTCACTAACATTTCATTTGTTTTCTCAAACCGGGACAGCCTTTAATCATAAATCATAAACAAAAATAGTTTCAAATTTCACAAATTTATGGAAAATAACAAGTTTTACATATTTTTCTGGGACTCAATTATTGATCGGATGTCCCTCTCATCGACTAAATTAGACAAAACTCCGACTAAGGCTTCACTGGAACTCATTTTAGTCTTCTTTAAAAGGCTTCCATTCACTAATTCAATCGTTTGAGTCAATCATTTACTTTTTTAAAGTCAATATCAATTCAAAGGTTTGTTAAATGAGTAATAATTTTCTCATAAATTATAGATTAATAGTAAATATCTTTTAATTTAGTGAACTTTTACTAACATATCATTAATGTTTCAAAATTATTAAATCAAAGTTGAGTTTTATATGTCTAAACACTGAACACAATAAATGACAAATAAATGAAACCTTTTAAAAGACTGACCAATCAGTGGCGCTATTATACACTAAAGTGGGCGGAGTTTAAGGCAAATCGTTGAACGAATTTTAAAGTTCGATTCAAACGGTCTTTCAGTTAAAGTTCTGTACTTTTCATATCATTGTTTCAATTCATTACTTTTTAAATTCATTTTAAACTTTGATTGCAATCAAATCACAAATCAATTGCTTTAATTAAATCGTGTCTTTAAATATAAATTCTTTTAAATATTTTATCTAAAAATGGCAAAAATCGGACCAAAGGTTTGTTCGCAAAACAATGAATGTCTTTAAACCTTGAATTTGATTTCACAGACTTTTGGAAACAACAGAACTAATACCACCCGAAATGTAGTCCTTAGGGGACCCTTAGCTAACACTAACACTAACACTCACTCAACGGCCAATAATACCAAAACTGGAGTAACGGACGAAGAAAATGATGTCTCTTCTAAAACGGTATTTCTTTAGATCCTATTTTTGATTTGAATTGTATTTAAAACTTAAAATCTTAAACAGAGTTATAGAAGTCGTCCGAATAGGTATCCGATAGTTGTGTCTAATGATGAGAACGCAGAAGTGATTCAACAACAAAATGTGGTCAAATCGCGAATTCCTATCGATATAAAGAAAAAGTCGCAAACAATTACTAAAAAGAAGTCAAAAGTAATGAAAATAACAAAAGAAGAGCTCAAAAAAGCGTTGGTTTTCACATCAATTATTCCGAGTAATGTAGAGAACATCGACGCCAATGACGGCGATAATGTTTTCCTGACTCCCGATTACGTGAACGACATTTACTTCTATTTAAGATATTTGGAGGTATTTTTCTTTTGGGCTCGAAATACAAAAAGTAATTTTCAATATTGAATTATAGGACGAACAGTC
Source organism: Galumna obvia (assembly GCA_034695785.1). Classification (NCBI taxonomy): domain Eukaryota; kingdom Metazoa; phylum Arthropoda; class Arachnida; order Sarcoptiformes; family Galumnidae; genus Galumna; species Galumna obvia. The sequence goes on from JAQFZM010000163.1 coordinate 4,054, forward strand.
AATTCGATCAAATTTTCTGAGTATTCAGAGGGAAATGACTCCACGAATGCGTTCAGTACTAATCGATTGGTTAATCCAAGTTCACCATCAGTTCAAACTTCTTCCGGAAACCCTTTACCTCGGGATCACAATTATGGACCGATTCTTTCAGGTATTGGAAAGTGTTGTTGAAGTGATTTTAATAATGAGTTTTTACAGAAAGAGGTGATCAGTAAAGATAAGATACAATTGGTTGGAGTGACCGCTTTCTTCATCGCCAGCAAATTCGAAGAGATATATCCGCCCGACATTAAAGACTTTGTTATGATTTGCGATAAACTGTACCACAAGAGAGACATAATTAAGATGGAATTGGCTGTTCTTAAAGCTCTGAATTTCGAGTTGGGACGACCCCTTCCTTTGCATTTCTTGAGACGTAACTCAAAGGCAGCGCACGCAGACTCTCGTATACACGCTTTGGCTAAATATCTAATGGAATTGACTTTAGTTGAGTACGAATGCGCTCATTGGAAGCCCTCTTTATTGGCCGCCACTTCTATTTACGTTACGCTCAGAATTTTATCCGAATCTGAAGATTCCTTTAAGTGGACGCCAACTCTTGAATATTATAGTAATTATACTGAAGAAGAAGTGTTGTCCACCGCTTCTGTTATCTGTAAAATCATTCAAAAGTCTGAAAAATCAAAATTCCAGGTATTGTTTGCTCTCTATTTTGATTTGATTTTAATTTTGTGCCAAACATTTGACAGAATTGTCGCAAAAAATACAGTTCACCAAAACTTCTCGAAATAAGTAAATTACCGGAATTGAAGTCTTCGGTTGTCGAAGAAATGGCTTCCATTGCTTCCATCCAATCATAAAATCTTTTAAATTTATTTCTTTTTAATTTAGTTTTAAATATTTCCAAATTTAAGTCAAAGACTTAATTTTTAATCTTTTTTTACTCAAAAGTATTTTAATTAAACGCTAATATCGAAACTCAAAACTTTTGAACAGATTTTGTATATTTTTTAAATTCAAACTTTCAATAAATGCATTTAATTATGGATTCAAAGTATTTTAAAAATATTTGTAGCGTTTATTCATATTATTATTGTATTATTAATACATATTTACAAAATAAGTGCATAAAAATCATTAAATCATTGAAATCCGAAATCGATATCATATGATATAATCATTAAAAAAAAGTTATCCATTTTGGACATCATTTCGAGTTGAATAGTATTACTGTTCGTTGAGTTCAGCCCTAAACTGTTCGACCTGAGAGGGCGGGGGATTCCCTCCCATAATACTTATGGGTCGACGGAATAGAAGAATGTGTGGCTCCGGTTCGTGAATCATATAATGAATCCAACCCTGACTTTGTTGTACTCCTAATCCTCTCCACTCGGCCTCAGACATCAAATGAGTCTTTGGAACCATTTTTGCGATCTCTTTGGGCAAAACGACGTGTCTTTTATACATCAAAACAATGAATGTTAAGACTTGTTAAGAGTTGTTGTAATGACTAAACAATAGTTTCAATACCTGTACTCGTATTTGTCGTCGTAGTATTTGTCCGAATAATAGATGTTTTTGTGCGACATTTTCGTCAAAACAGATAACAAATAAAAGTTATTAACAATTATTTTTAATTACAATTTCTTTTCAATTAAGAGACGATAAAACAGCAAAAGAGATGACAATAAATGAATATAATAACGAATATTCAGTTTTTATGCGCCAATCGTTGCCTTCAAATGCCTTCCAATCCATACAAACGTTTGGCGCCAATCATTGCACTCATTTTTAAGTAGAGGTCTTATCCAAAGTTATGCATTTATAGAAGTGTTTTCGGTCACAACAACTGTTTGATGAAAACAATAGACAAAACGTAAGCCTTTCTCTAATTATGTTTTCATTTTAACTTTAATTCAGTTTTAAATGCAATCAATTCAGTGACAAAATTAAAGATTAAAGAACTGACACTCAGTTGTCAGACACTCAGTTTGAAATCAATTTTATTATTATTTGTTATTTAATATTTTATTTACAAAATATTTTTACAATTTGTTACTATTATTTAAATTAAAGTTAATTATTGTTACAAATATTGAACTAAACTTTTAATTGCAATCAATTTGTTTGACTTAACTCTAAACATACAAAAAAAGCTTTTATTCATTCTTAAAGTTACGTCAAGTGATTCAGATATTGGATTAATTGGATGACCACTCAATACGAAGAAATGGTAGAGTTGTTGAAGTGATAGTACGTCATAAGAAGACTCATATTTTAAGGTTTAGTCATATTTTTCTTTTGGAAATTAACTAATTGAAGCAAAAAATGATTATTAATTGATTTGATTATATAATTAATAATTGTAGTGATAGAGGGCTCTACTCATCACTTATTGCAAAACCACTTCTCTTGAAATTCTTTTGGCTATTCATTGATATTCAGATAAAATTCATTTGAAGACATTTATAGAGTTTTTGAGATAACTTTTAATACAATATTTAAAGAATTCTTAGATTTAGTTAAATATTAAATATTTTCTGAATTGAATTATACCTTAATTTGAAAGGTATTAAAGTTATTGAATATATGTATAAATAGGTTTTGAAAAGCATTTATTAGTGTTTATATTGAAATGATTTGCGCAACAATTCATACGATTCATACGTTTCGGAGAAATTCATTTCGTTTTATAGGAAATGATTGCAAAGGTTTTGATAAAAGTTTTTCTTTGAATAAGAGATAAAACAGAAAAAGATTAGTATTTATAATACGAATAGAATTTGTTGGAAAGAAAGTGACTCTTAATGTGAATCAGGATTTCTCGTTAAGGGATGGGCTAATGCCCTGACATTCATGTGGAGAGTCGGCTCAAATCAGCGATTAAAGTGGAAATAGACGGCAGTTCCTAAATGTTGGTGTCCTTCAATGAGTAATGATCTGCTCATCCCTGTTGTGGACGTCAGTTGTCTCTGGTGTTCATTCATGCGATTTCTTTCTTTTTGTTGAAAAAAAAACAAAATTATTGCTTATCTCTGTCTCTCTGTTTCTCTTTTTTTTAAAACTTCTTTTGCGTTCATTTTTGGACTAATTTTAGTAAATTTGGAGTAATTCTGAGGAATACTTTCTTTTTTATCTTAGATTTGATTGTTTACGAACTGATTGTTTGTAAGAAAAACAACTGAAAGCCATAGAAATGTTTTATCAAATAATTGGCGATAAGTGAGTCTCCAAATGATTAGTTCTGTCAAACCTATGAATGTATCGAATGAACACTTTTTGTTGATTACATTTAAATGTCTCCTCCTTTGGATCGACAGCTTTTAGAGGGTAGACCTGAAGAGAGGAGACTCCAATAGAGACCATCTGTTGGTTAGTCTCAAGTATTGAATTTTTCAGTTTTGGAATTTCTACTGACTCTCTCTCTCTCTCTCTTTGGCTCTGTTTCCCTCTATTGCCTCCTCTCCCCCTCTCTATCTTTGTGCTGATCTGCGCCTCTCTTGTTGTCTCTCCCTCTCCACTCACCCACTCCTCCACAGTTAGCCCATTGATTCGTTGGACACTTTAGAGTAAATTCAGAGAAACCACTTTAACAATGACTGTCATTCGACTAATTCATTGATATCTTCTAATGAGAAGCAATAATATTATCTTCAGTTCTATCTCTGGACTAATATATCAAATGGAAGCGATTGAAGCCATTATTCTATTTATCTTATATTTGATTTATATATAAAAATCTAATTTTTAGAGTCATATCACAAATCGTATAAAATCTGTAAAAAGAATTTTGTAAAACTGTTGGTCTCTCTTATGCTATGCTTATATGCTTTTATGTATTGCTCACAAAATAGAGGGGAAAGGGAGAGAACATTGAGAGAGAGGTACTCTTGAATATATTATTGAGTTTAGAGCCCGATTTGCGGCAGTTCGGAGCGCAGAGCAGAGCTGTAGCGCCAGTCAGAGTGAGTGGTGGCGAGGCTGCCATAAATTGCCCTGGGCGCTTCCCGTTGCCTCCCCTCCATTCGTCTGTGCCTGTGCTGTGTATGCAGTTATTTCCTCTGCATTTACGTACACTATGTGGAGGCGTTGCCGCACAACTACAGCACTCATTCATTCTTTTCTTGCCGTACGTTCGCTGCACTACAGAGTTGTTGGTTAGAGATAGAGAAGACTGACTCACGATATATACACTCGTGTTTGGAGTGTGTCTTAAGTTTAAACTTTATTAAACTGATTCGGTTATGGCTTATATCAAATGTTTCGCGTTTTAAAGAAACTATAGTTTGAAAAAAAGTGTTAATAATAATCATTGATTCGCCAATTAATCGATTCATTCATTGATTGATGGACTCATTCATTACATTCATTGATAGTATTGGTAGTAGTGTTGTAGTAGTGGTACGTCCGGTGTATTTGCGTTGGATTATTGGCTCAATATATTGAATCCCACGTAAATCATAGTATTTTTGTGTCATACGTTGAACGCCCGCGCCTTTTGCCCACCAGATGGGCGATAGTGTTGTCTATTTGGAATTGCCTCGACATCCACTCCATCCGATCGCCGACACAAGAGTTCAGCCCTAACTCGTGTTCAGATAATCAGATATTAAACTATTTTTTTGGTCAAAATAGGAAAAAACGAGTCATTACTCCTTGTATTGACAATAAACTGTTGGCTCTGTATAGTGAGGTATAGCCTCAATAGTGATGTTTCTTCTCGAGTAGTCGTCGATAGTTTGTGTTTATCGTTGAGTAGAGGTATCGGTGGCTCTAATTAGTGATCGGAATCGCTATCATTTGTTGGAATAGAAGTCTATCACAACTCAATATTTGATAATAAATTCTAAACATTTGTTCGGAGTGTTTGTCTCAATCATGAACTTAGTTGCCCTTCAAGGGAAGGCTGTGCTCGAAATAGTGTAGTAAATGCCTGTTAATGCATTTTGGGAGCGCTGTAGCAGTGTTTGAGTCGTTGGCAAAACTGGCTCACATTCGAGCACTTGTAGAGCGTGTGCTCCCGTCTCTTCACTTTGTGCTGTGCTGAGTGACTATGCCTATGCCAGTGCCTGTGCCTATTCCTTATGCCAGTTCCAGTGCTAGTCTCACAACTTATGTGTGACTCAATTTCGAACTAAAACTTATATTCAAAAGTGAATTAATAAAACATCTGTTGTCGAAATCTCTGCTCTTTTCACACTATTATAGCATTTCTTTCGGTTTATTTCGAGTGAAAAATAGCCAAAAACTAACCAACGGTTAAGTCATGAAAGTTGCGATTCTTCGCAAACACAAAGTTTTTGAAATTCTTTGAAATCCTTCTTTACATCAAAGTTTGAGTGTTGTTCTGTGCTCTGCGCGCCTCAAAGTTATGAGTTTTGCCATAATATATGAATTAAGTTCTGAAGGCGTGCTTTCGCTCCAAACAATCTTATAATAAGTCAAGAGTTCAATAGACGGCCAGTATTTGAGTGTTAGAGCACTCGATCACACAATGCTCTCTTGTTTTCCGTTTTCCTACTCTCCACTAAAGGATGATGACTATAACCACCTCTTTATAGAACAGCCCTCACCCGAACACAAAGACAATCGTTTGGACATTAATAAGAGTAGCGGACAACCACTCAGTGTCGACAAACTCAAAGACAATATAGTGATCGACTCATCAACGTTAAGATTGAATCCAATCAGTGATAACCTCAATTCACCCGTTCCTTTGCCCCGAACTTTCCGAAAGCCGGACTCTAGTGTTGAGTCGTGTTTGAGAAGTGATTCAACGCCAATAACGGCCACAAGTAATAGTCCGTCACTGACTAGTTCTGCCAAATCAAGTCTTCTTAAATTAGGTTTTCATCGTTCAAAAGGCACCGAACACTTACAACAGGAGGCCATTCGTAAGTCTAACGAAGCAAACAGTGCGGCCCTCCATTCCCAGAGATATATCAAACTTCCGACAACTTCTGTCAACAGATTTTGTCACTCAAATAGAAAGAACTCAAACCTCTCGAACTCGAACTCTAATTTTATAACAAATATTTCAAATAATAAGTCAAAAGCGACCAACAGATCAAAAGCAATCTTTGGCGCCGCCATCGGCACAACCACTACAACCTTACCTAAACCACCCCTCGAAAGTGTTGGCCTGAACTCAATTAAAAGTGTGGGGCATTCCTCTCAAACCTCTCAAACCTCTTCGCATTTGAAAAGTTCAAACCAGAATTCTTCTGAATTATCGCCTAAACCCCCTCCACGACCACAAACAAGTCACCCGGGTTTAAGCTCAGGCACATCCATATCGATTATGCCCCGACAGAAAGTACAGTCCTCATCAGTCAATACAAGTGATACGCTTTCCAGTGCTCTAATCGACCAAAACTCATGTAATTTATCGTCGAATACAAGTCGTGCGACCAGTTTGACTACCAGTGCCTCCAATAATACTACCTGTGCCTCGAGTCTTGCCCGAAACAGCTGCCAGTCGGCCTCAACAGCACCACTAGCTACCACCTCAAGCGACTGGAACCGCTCCGGTACTTTCATTAATAAGCCGGCGCGGGGTTGGCTCCATCCCGACCAACAAATCGCTGATTCGGGCATTTCATATGCTGTTCGGGTATGGATTCTTCTTTTATACTATCATTTTATAGTATTTTCACTTTTGAGTCAATATTTTTTGTTTTTATATTTTCTTAATATAAAAGCGTTTTTTTGACGGCATTAAAAGCGACTCTTATATACAAAGTGTTATATTTATTGAAAAACTGGGAGTTCTTGAGTGCAATAACACCGAATCAATGGCTCAATATATTTATAATGAATATTCGATTGAAGCACATATCGAGCACATCCTCCTATTGCACATCACTTGCAACCAGTTTTGATGACCAATTTTATACTGTTTTTACTTTCAAACTTTGATTGCGGACACACCAATTGCACAGCCATTCCATACCATACCATAGATTTGCATCAGCGCTCACATAACCAAATAGAAGGTCACAAAGTTTGTCAAAATTCAATCCTTATAAGTATTTCAATTGACTCAATGCACTTTTGTGTTCCTCTCGAAGGACATATTCTCTAATTTAGTAAACAAATTATAGTTTCTTTAGTTTCAGTCCATAACTTTTCAATTATTCAATACTTTACACATTTTACTCAAAAATGTTTCTCATTTTTTTAAATAATACTTTTAATTTCCGATAATAAATAATTGTTTCTAAATATCTATAAAATTATCGATAGTTTAATATTTTATGAATTAAATCAACGAAACATTTATTAAAATTATTTCAAAATGAAAGGAAGTATTCATATCCTCGATTACTAAAAGTGTCAAATCGTCGCCAAATCAGTCGCTAATAAATTCCTGTAAATCATTGGAATTGGTTTTCATTAAAAGGAATGCTTTACTAAATACCGGATACTTTTTTTTCCTGGAAATGGTTTAATCGTTGATTTTTTTGAATCATTTTTTTTCTAAATAATTGAAAACAATTCGACAAAAATCTTCAAATCATAGATTTTGAATACTTTTGCTGCGAAACATTTAATCGGTTTATATTTAAATAAAATTCTATGAAAACATTTTTTGATTACTATTCAGAAGTCTTTTAAAAGGAAATACATTTATAAAACAATTATTTGTTAATGAAATACAAAATCAATTTGAGTTTAGTTAGAAAATGTGTGCAATTTTCTTGTTTGAGGTACTATTTCTGTCACCGGAAGAGCTTCGTATATATTGAGAACAGTTATTGAAGGGTCCGACTGTTTGCATGTTTTCATAGCTTAGAACAGATGTACATCCGTTCCTTCTTTTGTCAATTTATGTGTTGAATCGATTATTTTAAAAATTTCACATTTTTTTATATTTTGACTCAAATTTTATAAAAAGAAGTGATAGTAATGAAAATGTTAAGTTGACATAAGTTAGATAACATTGTGAACTATCAAATTTTATTACATTTTGTCTAATTCTTAAGCATAGGTTTAGACTTAGATATGAAATAAAGGGTTTAAAGTAATTTAATTATTTAATTGAGTGCTTTATCTCTGATTAACTTTTTAAGACCAAAGTTTGAGATGAAATTTGACCGAAATATATATGAGTTGTATTGCTTTGAGAGGGAATGTATGGGATGGTATGGGATGTGCGCCATTTACCGCTCTCTGCTCTTAGTTATAGTCTATTGAATTCATAGATATTGTGTTCGCCGTTTGGCTTATATTGAGTGGAAGGCATTCGAAAGGCCAGGAAATGGTTTGCTGTCAAACGATGCATTTCCGGCACAGTATTGATTGCCTTAACACCAACACTAACACACCTGGCATTCAAATCTGATTCTGTTCTCATTTTAGTTATAACAATATCCTAATTCAATATTGAGTTCAGTCTTTGAAAAGCAGTTAAATATAAAAATATGTCAAAAAACGATATTCTGATGAATGGCTTATATAATGGAAACAATTGTAGCGCAAAAATAAGTGAAGCAATGAGTGAAGCGCTCAAACTTTGAGTCGATTTAATTGAATATCGCACTCATCCGACAATAATTGTCTCTGTGTTTAAAACTTGAATGTCATTCATTATCATTGAAAGAATAGTTTCTCTATTAAGACGAGCGCTGATTAGCGGCTATAAAGTCTACAATTGTGTGAAGACGTCATAACTTATTAATAGAGACTCGCATTCATTCGTCGCTTTATTTATATTCAAAACTTTCTGTGAATGAATACATGAATACATGAATGAATTGATTCCTACGAAACACAACTCCACTTCTAAACGAGTTTTTTAAACAAAATTTTGAAAATTTGTGTTGAGATGTGTTTCGCCCACATTAAGAGTATTTTTCTTTGTTTCCCTATTTATTAAGAAATAAGACTCAATTAAAAGTTTTGTTTTCCCAAAACTCAGAACAACTACTAATTGTTAAATAAGGACTTGAATTGTATTCTCTTCTAATGATTTGATATAAACTTAGTCCTATAATTAAGGCATATCCGGTATTCGCCTCTAATTCACTTCAATTAAGTTCTTTTTCTTCAAACGATTCTTCTTTTAATGTATTTCTAGACATCCATTCAAATGAATCATATCTTCGGTTCGATTCAGTTATTTATTTGAAAAGTGTTTTTAGATTTCTTTATTGATTTTAGATTATTTCCATCAAAGATAGTATCGATTATTACTTTTCTATCTTTTGTGTCAACCCTTATATAAATAATTGATGGAATCAAATAAGAAAAGCAGAACTAATAGTCATTTACTTATTATTTGTTTATAAATTGTTGTAAATATGAGACCGAAATAAGTCTTTGTTGGAGTTGAGGGCAGTATTACTTATGTGACAAAATTGCTGACATTTAGCGTTTCCGGTGGTTAGTGGTAACCAACACTGAACTAACACTGAGAGACTCTCTTTAGTGTCCGGTCTCTGAGGGAACCAAATGAATATTAGAGACATAAGACATACAATGAACACATGCCGGTCCTCTTCTGTGCTGGGAATGCAAATTAATTTGTGTAAAAAGATTTTCTCGTAATTTGGCGCTCAACAAATGCTACTTATATTTAATATTATAATAACTTTTCCCTAAAGTAGAGTCTTCTGCTCTTATTCTGTACTCAGAATTGTTTACATTTAAACTAAAGTTATTATTGTGAGAGTGAGTGCAGAGAGAGAGAGAGAGACAGAGAGAGAGAGAGAGAGAGAGAGAGAGAGAGAGAGAGAGAGACTGCTATGACGACAACTTCCTGTTTAAACTTAATATTAGACTAATATATCGAAACCAAAAGAAATTTAGACTCTCTTTTAGACCTTCTTTTTGGTCGAAATTACATTCAATTAATTCTCAATTCATTCAACTTTTGTTTTGTTACGCATTTGGAGATAAAAAGATGTCGTTTTGTTGGAATCTGATCGTCATTTAATCAAATTTATTGCATTAAAACAATGTTTTCAATTATTTATTGAATAATGATTTGACTAAACATTTGATTAATAATTTTTTATCGTTTAATGTAATCAAAATTCTCGTAAATATTTTTAATCGCATTTATTGAGTAAAAAAATGGACTCATTCTCGATATGAGTTATCAATTATTTTGAAAACTACTCATAATTTAGAGAACTCTGTTATCTATGGAAACCCTTCACTCGTGTTGTTTATTAGAATTATTCTGAGCGATATTTTCTTAGTTGAAGGCCGACTGTTTTGTCATTTACTTCGTTCATCTTTTGGACCGGAAATCGTATTGAATGTTGTATTAAGTCTTTTAAGACTTGTATGAGAGCCAAACCCAACTCCTAAATAGTAAAAGTTGTAGGAATAGTAAGAATTGTGACCAATATATTAACTGCTTTTCAAACGCTCCTTAAGATTAAGCTCTTGAGTTATAATACCAGACCATTGAAAGTACAGCTGTGCTAACAATAAGCGAATAAATATCAAAAGCATTAAATTTTAAAACATATAATCAATCGTCGTTTCAAAACATTTGATGGAAGTCTTCCAAAACCAAAATATTTTATAATTAAATAAAATTCTTACGAAACAATTATTAACTAAAAATCTTTTTTTTCCAATGAATAGTACGTCGGATGTCTTGGGATTAATACGTCGATGAAAAGTCTTGATTTTGAGACGCGTTCACAAATAGCAAAGGAATGTATTAATAGAGTTTGTGAAAGCGGTGGACTTAAAACACCCGATAAAAAGCGTCGACCGGAGAAACGAATTAATAGGATGTTAGCCGACACTCCAAATATGGGTTAGAATTGATTTTCAATTATTACTTAACTGAAGACTAATCCTATTTTATGAATATAACAAACAGAATGTGCCGGCGCTGACGTTAATTTAGTTATTACCAGTTCTTTCTTGCATTTGACTGTCATCGAAACGGGAGAAGTCAGTTATTAATTATGTTTTTCACTTCAATTGTTTAATCATTTATTTTATAGAATATCGCCAGACATGAAATGCCGAACATATCGTTTGCCTCCGGAGGCGATGCCGTATGTCTTATATCTAATAATAATTTCGAAAGATTTCACTCAATTTATTCCTTAATTTTAGGATACCTTAGATTTTGTGGCGTACGTCGCAAAAGATCAGAGGTATGGCAGAGCATGTTTTGTGTTGGAGTGCGGCGGAGGTTTGGCTCAAGACGTTATTACTACTATCGGACAGGCATTTGAACTTAGATTCAAAGAATTTCTCAAAAGAAGTCCCAGAAGTGGTTCAGGAAATGAAAGGTATTTTTCCTTAGATTTTATTATTTTGTTTCTAATTTTATACAAATTTAAGGCTCGAAAGTGTCTGTACTTCTAATATATCAACAAATTTAGTAAATAATAATAACGGAAGACTTGAGGACAGAGAGTATTATAATGACTTACCCGGAAAAATTCCACCCGATTTACCATCAAATGACAATTCAGACAAGACTTTATATCAAACCCTTCCAACGGCTGCCCCGCGATCTGCACTCAAAAAGACAGCTTTGAGTCCCTGCGAACAAAACGGTCCAAATTTAATCGATTTGAATATAGATATTCAGGACGAGACCAACAGTTCTGTGCCTCAAATCGAATCTAATGAAGAAATAAATCGTTTGGAACCTCAATATGTCAACTGTTCGACAGAAGACTCAAATTCGAGTAAAACTCAAATCAAAACAAATGAATCACTTTTAGAATCTTCGGTCCAAACAATTAAAGATCCGTTCGATATGCGTATGTCTTAAACCAATTCTTTTTGAAAGTTTCCTAATTTTTGTGTTTAGAACCTTTCAATAGTGCTTTGGCTGCCGTCACACCAGAAGAGGTGACCGAATCAGCAAAAAGTTGTATAGATTTGCAATTAATGAAAGAGGAGTGGTTTCACGGACCCATTAGTCGCAAACAAAGTGAGGAACTCGTTGTTAAAGACGGAGATTTTCTGGTCAGAGAGTCTCAGGGCTCAAATGGACAATACGTCCTCACAGGAATGCAGAGCGGAATAAGAAAACACTTGCTTTTAGTCGATCCCGAAGGAGTGGTCAGTTTTCTTACATTTTATTTGTTTTTCAAAACTTTTGGATTCTTTGAAATTTGAAAAATAATAAAATGTTATTTCGTTTATTAGGTTCGAACAAAAGACAAGACATTTGAAAGTGTTAGTCATTTAATTAATTATCACCGAAACAATGGTCTGCCCATCATTTCTGCAGAAAGTGCTCTCGTTTTAAGAAATTCAGTTATCGCCAGACATTAAAATAGAATTTACTCAACAATTCTGTAATTTTGTTATTATATTATTATATATACAGCAAATTGTGGTCAGAATCTCAGAATTGCTTCAAAGTTTAATTCGTGCCAATCATTGACTCATTAATAGTATTAAGTATTTGTCAAAAATTCCAATCAAAAACTTTGGTCACAAATTTATCCTTTTATTGAAATTTGTTTTATGAGAAACAGTCATAACTCGGATTTTATTCTTATAAAACGATTTTTTTTGTAAATTTAATATAAATCAACAAAAAGTTATGACATTTTTAATGTTTGCAAACAAATTCTACTTATTTTGTTGAGACTTCAAAATTAGTTGAGAATAGACTTCATTTTATGACTGTTTGCTCAATGAGTGATCATTTATTAAATAAGTGCCTCTTTTGACAAATTATCGATTTTTTGTTAATCAAAAGCTTTGTTTTTATCAAAAAGTTTGTAATATTTATTTAATTTTCATAATTTAATATTTAAACTCTAAACAAACGAAACCTAATATTATTCAAAATTTTTATTTAGTTTTTATTTTGTGTTTTATATTTATTATAAGAAATTTCTAAAAATGAAACCATTTTTAAAAATGCATTTATTGAATGATTTTTTTCACTTTTTTCTAATATAATTGAGTCAAACGAAAGAATTGTTAAATTTTAAAACTAATTTATTTTTATTTTTATCCTAAGTTTTCAAAAATTTTAAATATTTTTCAATTTATGTGATTATTATTTATCGAATGAAACAAATATTCATTAAATTTGAAAGAAATTAAAACTTTTATCAATATTTGACTTTTTTTATCGATTTATATAACGATAATTATAAATAAAATTAGTGCATATCGTAGGGATTGGCCAGAGCTAACTCAGGCTCACCATAACCCAACTCCTCGGGAGTACTTATCCCTAACTCATTAAGTGTGGGTCTGATCTCCTGAATAATATAGGGATAAATCTCTGGATTTCCGGTACTTTTCATTTTAATGGCCTCCAAATATCTGACGGCCAACGCGTGATCATTCACTCGACGACATGCCTCAAGAGCTGCCATCACTACCTTTGGCTCAGGAACTAAATCCATGCCATGCATATCATTTATGGCTTTCCGTATTTCCCATCCGTCGATATCTTTACGACTGAAATAATTGATATATCTTTGATCGAACTCTTCTTCGGTTTCCTTTCGTCCGTGTTTTGGAACCGCGAGTCCGGGATTCGGATCAACCGATGATTTACTGCTTAGACTTCGCACTAATTATTATTAAAAATTATTAATAAAACAATTCATAAGTTAATATTCGATATCGTTATTAATATGTTTTTATTTTTTATATTAAAAAATAACTTAAACTCAGAAAAAAAATATTCCAAATATTTCTATAAATATAAATATAATTCAAATTTAATCCATATTTTCAAACAAATATTTATTTAAACGGAAAGAGATTTTCGTCAAAATTGGAAATTAGTTTCATATGAAATGTTTGATCGACACAAACATCAAAATCATTGAAACCATTAACAAATAAATTAATAGTTTTTTGACTAATTTTTTAGAAAATAAAAGTTATGTCTATAATACGAATCACTTTATAATATACAAATAATAAAATATTTGCGACGAAATGATATGAAAACAAATAATTAGATTAGATTTGAGATCATTTCAAAGGAATTAGTTTTTTACCATTAATTGAACCCAATTTCGTTGCATTTCTTAAAACATAAGTGACTGAAGACAAGCGATTAAACATTTTATCGATTGGGGGCTAAAAAACATTTAATTTGTTTTAAATTATAATTTAAAATATAATAATTATTATTAATTAGACTTACATTTAAGTCAAGTGTTTATAAAACCGAAAAACACGGAATTTAATGGCGTTTGGGTTCAGTCATAAGAAAGTCATTTGAAATAAAGTAAAGGACGTCTTCAGAGAAAATGATTAAAACCAAAATATTCTCAATATTTAAATATTTAATTAAAAATAATATAATTTTATAGAATTGTATTAATAAAAAAAAAATTTTAAATAAGTAATTGGCTTTAATTTAAATTAAAACTTATTTAAACGATTAAAAATAAAAAGTGAACGTAATTTGTGGTAAATTTGTGTTATTCACATTCAAAGTGTTTCCTAAATAACAATAATCACATGTTTTGTTGTAATTGTTTTTAAAGAACTAATAATGGATAAGGATTTGGTCAATAATCAGGTTATTATTTTTAAATCAATTAAATTACATAAAATTAATGATTTCTTAATTTTTAGATAATTTTGATGCGAAAAATTGTGCGAAACGTTAAACGTTTTGTTAAACAAAAGCTAAACAAACAAATAAAGAAATTAGAGCTAAGACTCAATAAAAAGTTTGTTTTCTTTTCTTCTTTTTTTAATAATTAAATGAATTTTGTTTAAGGATTGAAAAATCGATGAAAAAACTCGAAAATAAAATCAAAAATAAAAAGAAAGAATTGATTGCAATAAATGGCGTTAATGTGGACGAAGTCTCAAAACAATCTCTAATTGAAAATGAGAAACATTTCGAAGATATTATCAAAAGCGTAACTTTTGTTCAATACTTTTGGATTTATTTAATTTTAGTTTTCATATATTAAAGGGTAAAACACTTCCCGAAGAGAAGGCTTTGGCCAGAATTGCGATAAACCAACAAATCGTAAAAGTTGTCAACAAATTCAAAGAAGAAAATCCAAATTGTGATCAATGGTTACCCTCACAAATACAACTCTGGCAACAAAAGAAGTTAATCAAAAAGAATAAAATACTTAAGAAAAAGGGATTCTTTAATAATGAAATCGAAGAAAATAATAATGAAGAAAATGAACCAATTTTTGAGTCAAAACACAAAACAAATTCAAATTCAATGAAAGACTCAGAAATCTCGGAATCAAATACAACAAAGAAATCAACCAAAAAGACTAAAACAAAGAAAGTGGAAGACATACAACAATTAGAGAATCAAAAGGAGATTCAATCAAAAGATGAGTTAAGAGATGAAACTGAAAATAAGTTTGAAAACAATAAAACAAAATCTGATCCATTTTTTCTATCGGATAACATTTCTGAAGAAGAAGAGGAAGAAGAAGACAATTCTAATGATCAACGAATAAGTCATAAAAACCAATTTAGAAATGAAAAGTTTAGACCAAATGATAAAATGAGTAAATTTTCAAAACCTTTTGATAGAAATAGTATTTCTTTTCAAAACAAAAAGAATTTAAAACCAAAAAAATTTGAAAATAAATCGTTTCCATCGAAGGCAAACATAGGTTTGTCCACTCATTTGCAGAAATCTTTATATTTCTATTAATTTGTAATAATTTTTAATTAAAATTTTCAGATAAGATCACAGCCGAAGATCTTCACCCGTCGTGGAGAGCAAAACGTATGACTAAAGATAAAATTAAAATTGATTTAAATCAGAGACCAATTGCGAAGAAAATAAGATTCAGTGATCAGTAGTTTATTAAAACTTTCGATACATTTTATACAAATAAAAATCCATTAATTTCTTTTGTCGTTCTTTAAACCAGAAATTGTTTTCTTTAGACAGTATTGAGTCATTCGTATAATTGAGTAATGAATTGTATACTGAAGAATAAGAGCTCCAAACCCTTTGAAGAGACCAGTCTTTCCTTCCTCTTTGATTATGGTAAAGAAGCAGTCAGTGGTTGAGTCATAATTAGAAATAACTGGAATAACAGCACTACTCTTTTCCACGTTATCTATAATAGTTCGGGTGCCCTGAAGGTAAAGCCTAAAACAATTCATTCATTTTTATTCTTTAACTTAAAAAGAGTTCATCAAAAGGAGATTCACATTTAGAGTCATTCAAAAACTTAATTCTTATTATTTGAGTGACTCTTCATTTGATTACTCTTAAGAATAAATCATACCTTGTTATTATTGTAGACAATGGGAATAACACTATATCTGCAACCAATTGTCCCCAAAAACTAGAGATAATGTCATTGTATTTGTTATTCCATTTGTTTATGTTTTCGGAGTCAGAATTAGAGTCACTTTTTAGGAAATTTGAAATTTTGTGAACAAATTTTGATATTAAGTAATGACTCATTTGATAAGAAAGTGTTGGTCCCCATAACACCCAAATCGGAAGTTTTCGATCCATTTTGCAAAGAGTCAAACGAACGAATCCTTCTTTTATTGAATCAAAAACTCCGGGACTTTCGGTCGCTATTAAACTCTGGACTGTTTCCACACAACTCGAACAAAGGAAAGGCGTCACCACTAAAATGGACACTCCTTTTAGAATCAAGTGTTGGACAATAGTTTCAAACGTCAATCTTTTGGAACTCAAATCTCTAATAAATTAATAAAATTTAGTGGTTTTACACAATTGTTGAGACAAATACCGGACTAAAGGCGTCACTTCTGTTATCATTGACTCAAAACCGATTTGAATCGATTTAGTTATGAAAACACTTGTAATCCCTTTCCAGAGGACAGACATTCCTTGTTTAGATTGAATTCGTATTATTAATGGGATCACAGAAAAAGGCATTAAATGATAGGAACCACTCTTTCCGTTTGCCTTTAATTTAAATAAACAAAAATATTATTTAATTTAAATAATTTGTGGTCTCTTCAGACCTGACTCTGTCTTCGGATAACAATCAACGGATGAATTAAGAAATATTGAGTGAAATTATTCATTGAATCCAAAACAATGATCGCAATCTTCATCTCTGGTTCAGAAATATCACTAAAAATGGAATCATTAAAACTACTTCTTTGGAAAGTCTTGGAAACCGATGTCTTCGGATCTGTGGTTCTCTGACTGACATCGAATTCAACTTTTCTTCTTTGACTAACATTTTGATCACTTCTGGCGTAACTCATATGCCATAAGTCGAGATCCGATTTCTCTCTTAAATCATTTGAATATAAATTGTCTGACATTTCGATTCACTCAAAATAACTGTTTTTCATTCAATTATTTTGTTAATATAAATAGCATTTCGTAATTTAGTTTTTATATTAATATTTTTGTAGACAAATATTTCAATTTTTAAATTAATATCTTCTATAAAAAACGTCTCTAAATAATATACATTGAATACATTGTGAGTTCCATTTAAACCAGTCGTCAATAAGTGAAAATCGGATTTTGTTGATTTTGGTGACAAATCATTTTCTAATCCCTAATTATCTCAATGGGTGTCATAATGTAAGATCTGGTAATATATAATCTCGATTTAAGTCAGACTCAATTTGTTTTCTATGGTAAAAAGTTTTTACCGTAGATACGTTTTTAGTAAAAACCATGTTTTAAGGCTACATTAATGAACTTAAATCTGGCTCTGACTGTATTCTAAATTTGAATGTAAGACGAGAGACCATTCAGTGTTATTTTTATAACTTTAATCCTAAAACTTTTAAAAGTTTTCTTAATTTAATAAATTTCTCATATTTTAGTGAATTTAATAGAATTTTATTAATTTTTGTTTTTTAAAATTCGTTTTATGTTTATTTCAAATTAAATGCCAGAAAAGATTAAAATCAATTCGGAAGGAATTCTAATGAATAGTAACGCCATTTGTGGACCATTTCTGAACTAAAAGGGGACTAACGATATCATAGGCACAACTATTAAGGGACCAAAACAAGCAAAATCACAAAACTTTTTATTTATCTCCAAAACTATTGTCAAAGTTTTAAGAATAAATTTGAAACAATTATTTTAATAATGAATTCTTCGATAAAAAATTCATCAAATATTGATTCAATTAAAAGATATAAATCTTTATTTCAATTAATTAATATTGAAATTAATAATCGAAGATTTGTAACCTTTTATAATAAGTTAGTATAAGCTTTAGTCGCCTCCAAAGCATTCAATAAATGGATTCAAAAATAACGTTAAATCGGATGTAAAGAGTGTTCACATTTTCGTCACAATTATGGTTGAGAGCGACGTGTCTTCAGTTTCTGGTCTCGATTTGGAGGACAATCAAATCGATAGCGTTTCCCATAAGGACAGCATTACTTTTGAGAGTTAGTTTAACCCTGATTTCCAATATTTCTTTAATTTAGCCTTAATTTTAGTTCTTCAGGTCCTCAAAGAATGTCAGTCACAGCACGGCTTAAAACACAGCGATTATCAGAGATATCGACAGTATTGCAGTCGACGTCTTCGACGAATCCGTCGGTCCTTAAACTTTGTTCAGAGCACTGGAAAGAATAGGTCGACATTTGTTCAGAAATGTGTAACCAATCAGATGGTATCGGAGGCCAACAAATGTAAAAAAGATCCGCTCAGATATCTATTCATACCTCTTATGAATGCAGAGCGATGTTGGGCTCATGCAATGCAACTCAAACAAGAGGCTAATACTGAACCGCGAAAAAAGTTTCATTTGATTCGTAAATACAAAAAAGCCGTAAAATATGCCCTAAATTTGCAGTCTTTATGTAATACGAGTCCAACAAAATGTGACGCCCGGACTAAACTTGAGTCCAGTGCTTACGCCTCTTATCTTACCGGACTCTTTTATTTTGAGACCGAAGAATGGAATAAAGCCAATGAATATTTGAAGAAATCGGAAACCATTTATGAAAAATTATGTCAAGTGATTGGAGATGAAGAGGTGGCCATTCATTATAGACAGCGATGCGATGAAATTAAACCAACGCTGAGATACTGTGCGTTCAATATTGGAGAACAGGATATCAAAACTCAAGATTTCATTAACAAAATGGTTGGCGAAGCGGAACAAATGGAGGACCAATTGCTCTCTAATAAACTCGATGTAACTCTTTATCTCTTAATTTGATTTTTATTTAATAATTTATTTTCAGAGACTTATTCTTCAAACTCGAGAGAAACAATCGGTTACTTTAAGTGAAATTCAATGGTTGGGCAAAACTATTGCAGTCAAACAGGAAAAGATTCGCGCGTTTCTGCTTCTAATGCAAGACATTACTTCCTCTCAATCATCAAAAGTATCTCAATTTGAGAAAATTCTTTTTGAATGTCGAGACTGTCTTCAACTCTTAAGGGAATCAAACAGTGAAAAGACTTCACTTTATTGTTATCTCTCTTATCTGAGACTCGATCTAACGGTTCGAAGAAATTTGCAATTAATTAAAACACTCCAAAACTCTTCAGAAATGGTCCGTCCATTCGAAACAATAATTGGAAGTTTGAATGAAATCCAATCCTTACCTTTCGATCAATACTTTCCATCAAATGATTTCATTGAAAAGTTTCAAAACGAAATCGAAGCGAAAATCACTGCTTTTAAAGCCTTCAGATGTTATCATATCGGAAATGTCGCTAAATATAGTTGGAAAGAGTCAGTGGCACTCCTTCACCGGTCGGCACATTATTGTCAAACTGCTCTTAAGGATAAAAACACTCCAAAAGTAATTCATATTTTGATTTTCATTTGTTTTATTCCTATTTTTTAAAGGAAATGATTGAAGATTTGAAACAATTATTGGCTAAAAGTGAATCCGAAAAGTTTACGACTTATGCGAGTCGTCTAATGAAAGACGAAACCAAATCTCAGGTCAAACCCAAGTCTATTGTTTCGGTAATTTAAGAACATTTGTTTCGCTTCAAAAAAGTTTATACAATATTTTATATGAATAATAGCCCCTAATATCTCGTTTGGACTCATACTATGAGGACAACCAATTACTCACCGGTTCCTCAAATTTGGCTCATTTTCCACCAGAATTCCAACCGATTCCATGCAAACCATTGTTCTTTGATTTAGCGTTAAATCACATAACTTTCCCCTCATTGGAAGCAGAAAAGGCAAATCAAAAAGCCTCTGGAATTACTGGATTTGTTAAGGGATGGTTAGGAGGTTGGCGTAAGTGATCACTGAGTGACACTTTTTTTGCCAATTTTGCCAACAATTTTGTTTTTACAGAAGTTTTCATTGAAAATAAACTTTTTTTAATGCAAACATTTATATAATAAAATATTTGAATCTATTTTCTACATTAAACCCATTCTCTCGGATTTTTTAGTACTTTAAGGAGTTCTTCTTCCTTAGAGCCGACATCAGGTGAGTGACAGTATTCCCATTTGGCCACTAAAGGCAATGACATGAGTATACTTTCATATCGGGCTCCGGGAGTAAAGAGACCAAACTTTGTTCCCCTGTCGTAGATTAGGTTAAACTCAACGTATCTGTAAAAGAATAATAGAAAAGCATATGATATTTGGCCAAACAATACAAACCTCCCCCGTCTTAACAGTTGCCACTGTCTGTCTGCATAGGAATACCCTTTATTGACATTATTTTTAACAATTGGTATATAACAAGGAATTATTGCGTCACCGCAAGACTTAACCAAATTGAAGACTTCTTTTTGGTTGGGAGTATCCAAATCATCGAAGAAAATACCACCGATTCCTCTGTAATGAATGACTCACTGAGTCATATAAACTATTTGAAAATTAGAGATAATACCGATTCTCGTTTCGATGATTTATATAAAAGTAATTATCGCACCATTTCTTAAATTTGGAATAATATTCTTTATTGTGTCGATCGCAGGCCTTCTTCAGTGTTTTATGGAAATGAATGGCATCGCTTTCATTAAGAATATATGGAGTCATATCAGTTCCGCCACCGAACCACCAGTGCTTCTCATTATTAGTTATGTCTTCGACTTCAAAGTATCGATAATTGAAATGAATTGTTGGGACGTTTGGGTTTCGCGGATGTATTACAGAACTGATACCACACGCGAAGAACATCAAATCTGAGCCCTCTTTAAATGGTTTTCCTCGGGCTCTCATCTGTTGTGCCGCAGGAATTGGAAGTTTACCGCTCACTACAGATATATTAACGCCTGCCTTTTCAAAGACCTGTCCGTCTTGTATGACACAAGTAATACCTCCTCCGCCCTCTTTTCTGGTCCATCGATCGACTTTGAATTTTGTCGATTGATTTTTGCCATCGATTTCGTTATCGTTGGCCTTACCTTCGATGGACTCCAATTCATTGCAAACTTCTTTTTGGACTTTCATTACGAATAACTCAAACTTCGATCGCATGGAATCAGAATTTAGTTCTTCAAAAGGAGTAATAGTTTGAGACATAAATTCATTTTCATATACTTTGGAGTCCTTTGACTTCCAGAATAGGAATGAGAACAGAATCGGAGAACTCTTCGCAAACTTCGATAAATTGGTTTTAATTACATTTCTTTGAAAAACATGGTTTGAGTTCAAATGCTTTCGCGTTGATATAAACAAAAAACTCATTTGTTTCGTCAAATTTCTGAACATTTTATATATTTTTATATATTTTTATATATTTTTATATATTTTTTTAAGACTTAAAAAACAATCGGAAATTTAGAGATAAAGTGTTCACACATTCATTGCTTTCATTACTCTATATTTCAATACTTTAGAAGTAATAAATCAAAGCATTTCACAGTTTATGCCATTTGTGGCACAACTTAAACACATTAATCATTAAAAAGTTGAAAACAAATATTTGATAAAATATTTAAAAAAATGTTTAAAAGTTACCACTTATTGCTTTCCTTTCCTTTAACTTATTATGCCTTCAATTTTAAACAGAAAATATTTGAACGATTAAAGGGGTTTTACTGTAGTTTTATTGAGTACATCATTTGTTTTTTTATTTCACTTATATTTTGATTCATTGTTTTCTCATATTTAAAGTGAAAATCGAATAAATTTGTTTAAATTATTAAAAGTATTAACCCTTAAGTCTTAAGATTATGTCATCTTTAGAAGAGAGCGAACAAATGGATTGTCAGACATCAGAAGAGACGACCGGCGGTACGACCGGTGAGTCCAGTGGTTTACGAGACGTCCAACAAATGGAACAACAAATCACTACAAACGGTGATATTAATACTTCTTCAGTGATGGCCTCAACTTCGGTAACGACTGCAGCCATTGTAGTGTCTTTACATCCTTTGGTGATAATGAATGTATCGGAACACTGGACTCGAATCCGAGCCCAAGAAAATACTAACTCTCAGGTTATCGGAGCTCTTATCGGACGTCAAAATGGACGCAATATTGAGATAATGAACTCTTTTGAACTGAATTTCGATCGAATAGAAGGCGATGTTATCATCGATAGAGACTATTATAACACTAAAGAGAGTCAATTCAAACAAGTCTTTCCAGATTTGGATTTCCTCGGATGGTATTCAAGTGGTGACGTTCCCAACGGATCCGATATGAAAATACATAAACAAATCATTGAAATCAATGAAAGTCCACTTTTTATGAAATTGAATCCAATGGTAAGACTAAGACTAAGACTAAGATTAAGACTAATATTGATTTGATTGATGTATTACTCTTTGAACTTTGAACTCTTTGAAGACTCGTCACACCGGACTTCCCATCAAATTATATGAATCGGTTATAGATTTAGTGAACGGAAACGCAACAATGCTTTTTGTTGACATACCTTTCCATTTGGCCACAGAAGAAGCAGAAAGAATAGGTTTGGATCACATGGCGAGGATGACCGCTACCACACAATCGGGTCAAATGGCAAACTCTTTGGTCACCGAACATCTTCGCGTTCAGTACAGTGCAGTCAAAATGCTTAGGGATAGGGTTCGGCTGATTGTCGATTACGTGAAAGACGTTCGCAATGAAAGCGTTGAATGGAATCACGAAATTCTTCGCCAAATCTTTAATTTGTGTCATCGATTGCCTGTCATTAGTTCCGACAAATTTAGTGAAGTTTTTTACAATCAGTGTAATGACGTCGCACTTCTCACTTACTTAGGAATGTTAACCAAAGGATCAAATGATATGAACCAATTCGTCAATAAATTTAATATTCTTTATGATAGACAAGGAATGGGAAGACGTATGAGAGGACTCTTCTTCTGATAACTCAAATCATTATTAATTTATCGCTTTTTTTCATTTATATTCAAAAATTATCAGAACTTTGAAATAAATTTTTTTTAAATTTGAAACAAATTTTATATAATTTATTCGCTTTTAATACAATAGTTGTTAACATAAAATGAATTGTTTAGGGCTTAACCTTACCGTAACTCACGAGACATATCTATTATAGTTTTAACATAAAAGAGTTGCCATTTCTTTACATTATTTTTATTTAAATATTAGAATTGATTTCAATGATTAGTTTATATCATTATTTAAAGATAATTCACAACTAATCTATAATTACAATTAAATGAAAATAAAGTATAATAATTATTGAATAGTGTGTCAGACACTGTGTCTCATTGCTAGACTAAATTGTACTAAATTGTCTCAAATTCAAAAAAGCATTCACTGAATTTACAAAAATATAGAAAATAGGAATCATTTTTATGAATTAATTTTATAAATCCTATTTCCCGATCACTTCATAAAAACGATGATTGACTGTATAATTATAATAAACTATGAAATGTTATTTAATTGTCCTTAAACTCAATTTTATATTATTTCGTTTACAAAATTCAGATAAAAATCTTATGACGAAATAGATATCAATTTTGATGGTTTACTCTTCAGTGAAGAGTCTTCACCCATAGATAACAGTGTATGGCATACAGAGTGGATGAAAATTATTTTAAAAGTGAATCATTAACTGTGAATGTATTGTCACTATAACTAAATGATATTTATATGCATTCATTTGTATGTTTACCACTATTTGTTGTATTCAAAATTGTTTGGACCGAATCAGATAATGCATCCAAAAAGTGGTACCGAACCCAACAATTTGGGTCACTTGTGTAGAGTCGAGCTTTCAATTTATCAATAATTGATTGCATATAAAGAGGGAGTCGTTTAACAAACTTTACTTCATTTGTGAACGAATTTTATTTTTGTTTTGTTTTCTCTGATTAACTCAAATTAAATTTTATTTTATATAAATTTGTTTATCGTTTAAAAATTGTCTCATATTTCGAGTAAAAAATGCCAAAAATACGAAGAACTAAAACAAAACCACCGCCGGACGGATGGGATACTATTGAGCCGACACTCGAAGAATTAGAAGCAAAGATGAGGGACGCGGAAACAGAATCACACGAAGGAAAGCGTCGGACAGAGTCTTTGTGGCCAATATTTAAGATCCATCACCAAAGAAGTCGATATATTTATGACCTCTTCTACAAACGTAAAGAAATTTCGAGAGAACTCTACGATTATTGTATAAAACAAAGGATTGCAGACCAGGCCTTAATCGCTAAGTGGAAGAAACAGGGTTTGACTCATTGCTTACATCCCTTTACTTCAATTACCACTATTACTACTATTACTACTATTACTCCTCTTTTACCACAATTACGACAATTATTACCATTTCTTCTATTGTTTTGTTTGATAGGATATGAGAACTTATGTTGTTTGCGATGTATTCAAGTGAGAGACACAAACTTTGGCACGAATTGCATTTGTCGGGTCCCCCGCGAGAAACTCGAAGAGGGAAAGACTATTGTCGAGTGCGTCCACTGCGGATGTCGGGGCTGTTCCGGTTAGCGCTCATCCAATAACTATTAAAAACTGATTTGATTTTCATTTGTATTTTTTATTCAATAATTGTTTGACATTGAATTAGATATTCATTTAAATAATACTTTAATTAATTATTGTATAAATATATTCATTAATAAAAACGGATTCAAAATAAAAATTTAACTAAAATTTAATAATAAAAAGACTAAACTATTTCACCGGACTTTTGAGGCTTTAATTAATTATAATTAAATGCAAATATTAATTATTTAGAGTCAACACAATTTGGTATAAACAAAGACAAACATTTGTTTAATTCTTAGACCGAAACACATTTTAACAAATTATTATTAAATACAAATATAAAATCTTATCAAATATCAAAACAATTATTCTAATTATTCCACAAAATATTGTGATTTGTGTTCGTTTGATGTTTACTGTAGTCCTAACTATTGTTTCATTTGAGAGACAAATGTGTTTCACTCTATTCTTATTATATTGAATATACTTTTAAAGTACCGAATCTGATCCTCAACTGTTCGAAAAAAACAAATGTAAGTATCGTTTGCGGCGCTAATCGTATAAATGCGGGAACATATCCTTTGAAGAATCCGATGGGACCCGACTGTTTGAACAACACTTTAATACAGTGACTAATACTCTGATATTCATTTGGAGAGGCGTTCATTAGTCGAGTCTTGAGGACATCCAACTTTTGTCAAATACAATACAATTTATTCAAAAATAATCTAAAATAAGATATAAATACCGGTTGTGTTAAAGTTGTGGCCACAGCACCGGCTAAAGTACTGGCCGTGAAATGTGTTAACAAATTATCTCCAAAAATATTGGGAGCATTCGTTGTAAGAATATATTTGAACTGATCGTAAGCCGAGAGCTATAGACAAAGAGTCAGTGAATTGGTTTTGCAATAAATGTAAAACCTGTCCGATAGTCATCATAACAGCGCGAGTGGTGGCCATAGTTGTGCCGTTAAACAAAGATTTGATTCCTTCGTGTTTATAGACTTGAATGAGACCATCGATTGCGTGTTTGTAATTACGTCTTCTATCGGGGGATAACTTAATATCGTTTTGCATCCGAACGTTAACCATATCTGCCGGAGTTCCTGAAGAATATCATAATAATTATGTTTTTTAAAACGATTTGATGAAATTCTAACCAATGAAACCTCCGGCAGCGCCTGAAATACCGGCCAAAAAGATTCTATGAATGAGAGGTATTTGTTGACCATCTTTTGATATCTTTTGTTTTGACACTTCATAAATGCCGAAACGAGTGGTAGAATAAGTTAATTGTCGTAATAGAGATGCGGTCAAACCATTATAGAGCGCTAAAAATCCCTGACTTCTTATAATAAGCAAAGTATTAGCTAAAAGTCCGGTCTTTACCGGAACGGAAGTTACACTTTTAGTTTGTAAGTGAACTTTCAACAGATCTAAAGGATGTGTACAACAGGCGGCCCCCGCACTGGCCAACCCTCCGAAGTACCACTTGGCAGCTCTCTTATCATTTTCTTTCATTTTTGTCTTTAATGGAAGAATTGGTTTCACTTCAAAAGTTAAGAATTCATAAATTCTTTTTAATAAAATTGAATTACTTTTAAACTAAATATTATTTATTATTAATTAATAATTGAAATAATAGTAACTTATTATTAATTACTGTTAATCCGATTGAAATCTAATCTGAATTTAATAGAGCTTTCATTTATTGATTGATAAGTAATTTCTATTTATAGTTCAATGATTGGCGTAAATGTCGATATAATCAACAATTTTATCACTTAAATGCAAAAAAAGTTGAGAGGCTTTCAGTGAAATATAATATAATGTAAAAACAATTAATAAATGCTTTTATCGAGTATTTTATGCTTCAATAAAGAATTCATTGCAATTACGAAACCATTGATTGTCTTCTCTTAGAATTCATTGAAATATTAAATTTCAAAAATCACTTAAAAGAAGAATTACAGGCATTTGAGGCGAACACAGATTTCGTTCAGATTATATTATAGTCTATTAATAATAGTATTAATAATAGTATTAATAATAGAGTCTTTTCTTAAGTAATCTCTTAAGAGATTTCAAGATTTAAATATTAAATGAGGATAAGTGTGAGATATGACCACATGAGTAGATGAGTAAATGACAAGATGACCTTGCTTATCCTAATGCTAAAGTGTAATCACTGTTTACAGTATTGTTTAGATTAGGGTTTGAAAAAGTTAGCATTTCAATTCCCTTCCCATCCCTTAAAAAATATTTTGCTTTCCCTTCCCTTCCCTTTCCTTTTCTTTGACAATTTTTAATGGAATCCTTTAAAATTGGCTGTAATTAGTTTAAAATGCATTTATTTTGTTAATTCGTACATAAATATTAATAAAATTAATATAAATTAAAATTACAAATAGTGAATATCAAGTAATCAGTCGCTAACATAAGTTTTATAAAACTAAGATCTTATTTCGACGATAAATTAATGATTGATTTTATCAATAAATGGATCACAATTTGTATTTTTGTGGATCTATTTATATAACATCCCTATTATTAAAGAATCTGAAGGCAATTTCAAAATTAAACGATTCCCTTCCCTTCCCTTCCCTTATAAATTATAAGTTATAATGAAAACCTTATTCCCTTTGATTTGAGATTATCTTTAAGGAAAAGGGAATCCTTTACTCTCTTAACGGGAAAGGATTGGTTTTTGTGAGTCTAGTATAGGTGTTCGCTATTTTGATTGATTAGTTATTAGTTGAGAGCGACATCTTTTGACTACTTATCAATAATATGATCCTTAGTTTTGTTTATTTATAAAAAATTGAGAATTTATTTGATTTGAAAATTATTGTGAATAAGAGGAATGTCTTCGCGTTGGTTCGTATTATTCTTATAATAACTATATTTATATAATTCAAAACTAACTAAAACTTTAATAAATTTGTTATTAAAAGGTATCCGCGATATGTTTTGGGTAATCCTCAGCTCAGAATATTTTTGCCCGACTTTTGGATGATTTTGAAGAAACCAAAGAATTCGATTCCCAAAAATCAAATTGAATTTAAAGTTCCGATTCAGTGAGAAATTCATACTTTTCATATATTTTATATAAAACTATTGACTCTATTAACTAAAAGTATGACAAAATGGGATATAAAGAACTATTTGGAGAAAATATATAAAATACCGATCGTTAATGTCTACACTCATGTGGTTTGCGGTGATATTAAAAGAGCGAAACAGAATCCGCGACGAAGTAAACAAATTGAGTTAATTAAAGAAGAAGACTATAAGACAGCTATCGTTGATTTGGTAATACATTTATTAAGAATATAATAAAACTATTCATAAACTATTTGTCTTCAGCCAAAAGACATGACTTTCCAATTCCCAGAAATATTGTCTAAAGAAACGGATCAGTTGTCCAAAGATTTAAAGAAAGCCGAAGAAGAGATTGAATTCTCAAAATTAAGAGAAATTCGCAAAAATTATAGAAACAAAAGACATAACGTTCCGAACTGGTTCTCCATTTAAACAAAACAATTAAAACACCTCTTAATTGGTCTTCAATTTAGACATTTATTGTAATTTTAATAAATATTTGAATATAAACTTTAAAAATGATTTCTTGTAATAAATTTTGTTGATATGATTTTTGACTGAATTTTAGTCAAATCTCATAGAATAGAAGTGAAGCGATAGATTTCAACCTCTTTGTTGGCTCCGACTGCGAGTAAAGGTATTCTAGAATTCCATGCAATTCCTGCCCCGGATTTTGTCGACTTTTCCAAAAGTATCTAAAATTGAGTGTTTTATTAAAAATTATAAACAAAACTACAATTAATACTCGATCTGTGGTCAGATTCTGAACTCGAATAGTATTGTTAGGCCGACCCCTCGTCGCCACAAGATTTGAGTCAAAAAATCTAATATCTTGAGAACCATTACTGTGTCCTCTCCGGCGTTCAATCGGAAGACTATAAATTAAAATCACTTAAATTAAAAAGTTTTGATTTAGTCGTTGAAATGAAAACCTCGAGAGAGAAGTGTCCCAAAAGAATAAATCACTTCCAGCGACACAACCGATGAAAAGACTATTATTTGGAGACCAGTCGGCGCTCAGAAGTGGAAAACGATTGCAATCACAGGACATAAGCGGTCGCTTTGTTTCGCAATTATAGAAACGAATTAATCCTTTCTTTTCGGCGATAAATAACTAAAACAAGAGTTTAAGAAGAAGTGGCAAAACATTTATCACTTACTTTATTGGGCTCTGATTTATGCCATTTAACACTAACTCCGGCAGAAGTTAGGGTTAGTCTAGAGTTGAGTTGAGCCCCATTTGGAGTAATAGTCCAAAGACAACAACTGCAGTCATCACTAACTGAAGCCAAAGTTAAACCATTCAACGGTTCAAATGATATGTCATTAATGAAGTCCGAGTGCTGTCGAAGATATATTAAATCGACGTTCGATTCATCAGATCTGAGATCCGATCGAATGATACGAATGTCGTAATGAAATGTAGAGACGGCTAACTTCACACATGAAGACATCGCTTCCAAATCGGTTTCAGGACTTAAACAAACTGAAGAACACTTCACTCCAATTATCAAGTCTTGAATCAATTCATAGTTAAAAATTGTGTCAAATCTCTCATCGCTTAACAATAATCTAATGACAGAAACTCTTGAATTTGACTCAAATAACAACAAATGATTTGAAGACTTATCCAAACCAAAAGTCACTGAATTAACCACATCTGAGCTCTCGATTGAGTGTCGGATGTATTGAGTGTTTGGCACCACTTCTTTCGCTTCTTTTAGTTCTTCAGCCAAAAGACTGGACTTATTTAAAACGTGAGTTAAAGACATTTGAACTGAAATGAGATAAAACTCAATAAAGACATTAAAAACAGTAAAAACAGAGACCGTCTGAGAGACAGACGACTCTCAGAACTCCTTCTCTTTCACTGCATTTCATTCATTGGTTTAGATTTCGGTTTGAATTTTAGTGAAAATTTTGAAGACATAATCATTACATAAATTACGTTTTTTGTCCTTCGATTCGGTTTTTGATTATTTTATTAAATTTTTGTTTTTTTCAAAATATATTTAAGAAAATCATATAATCTTTTGAGAATAAAACAAAAGTTATTTATATTTAATTAAATTAATTAATTCGTAATTTTAGAGATAATTTGTTCTAAAATTCTTAGAGATTGAGTTAATTTGCGGCGACTATTAGTCACGTGACTGTCTTTGTTCCCTCTCTTTTGAGTCTCAAAAACGTTAACAAAGTTTGTGACAACTTTTAGTGTAAAAGAGAGCCCTTCCATACATTTTGTATTTGATTTCACTTAAAGAATCTTCGATTGAATTCATAGACTTTTTGATTAGATTTGACGTAAAAGCCGTTGAATTTGTGTTTTTGTAAAAAAGGAATACATTTTGAAAAGCTTTACACAAACCGTTCAGTCAGTGAATCAAACAAATCATTCGATTCTTAATCTCTTAATTTTCTTTAAGAAATTGTATTTTAATACAAAATGGCTTCATATGATGTGGAAGAGATAATCGACTCCCGAAAAAAGGGGGGAAAAACAGAGTATTTGGTTCGTTGGGCGCCCACTTGGGAGGCAGAAAAGAATTTGAGCTGTGCTAAACTCATCAAAGACTTCAAAGACAAACACGAAGACAAAGATGAAGAAAATGGTGACAGAGATGATGACGAAGAAGACGAAACTGAAGACAATGAAGAGCAGAACAACACTTCAAAGAGAGCGACCCCTCGAAAGGCGGCCAAAGCGGGGAATAAGAAGAGAAAAGCGGCTCAAAAGTCGACTCCGAAAAGAGGCGCTAAACGTAGGCGTTAAGTGTTTTTTATTAACGGTTTGTTTGACCACTAATTAACACAAAACGTCATACAAATGACCAGAATTTCAAATAACATAACATTTCTTTTAATTTCATTTTTAAAAATATTTCAAAATTTTATTTCCATTTTTTGTCTCATTTTTAGTAATCTTTTGATAATTCATTAAAAATAAACACAATTTTTGTTTTTCATTAAACCATTTAATAAAATAAAATAAAATATTTTGTTTCCATTAATTATAACTCGTTTTTCAATTGAAATATAAATTATAGTTAAAAACAATGTTTGAGTGGAGTGACAGTAATCACTACTTTTAAGACCATTTGTTAATATAAAGTCGTAATTAAATCAAACTAAACGACAACTTTTCACACCATTTGAAGAACTAATCAAACAATGAGTCACCGATTCTTAAATATGAAATTAGTTTTTCAACAATTATTATTTAGGGCTTAAAATTGGCCAAAATTGCAATTTGTTGTACTTCTGATACTTTTGGACACTTTATCTTAGATTTGATGAAAAAGTGTGACAACAAAATAGTTAGACTCTCAACAATTTGACATTAAAATCGAGAATTTGTATTACATTGTATATAACATTATATAACATTATTTACATTTCAATAGATAAGACTAAACGGACATTGTTTTGAACTGAGAGGACCTTCTTATGAGATTTGCTGTACAATTATTGTTTGTATAATTGTTTTGAGAATAACCTTTCCTATGGATATCATAATGTGTTGATTCATACCTAACATTTAATAACTTATGAAATCTCAATATAAGTGAAACTCTATTTTAGTCAATAATTTTATATAATTTTATAGCCGTCAGTTTACTTAAATGGGTCCACACTTTATATGAATTGAATTAATAAAAACCACTTAAATATCTGCAAATGAATTGCTTAAAGAGCACATCATTTCATTTTAGTTATGGTTGAGAAGCAAATAAGTGTTGGTCACTACCGTACTATCACATCACCTGTATTTGTACTAAAGTCTATAAATTATAGTAAGTCTTATAATAATTATTAAAAGCAGTGATACTCCTTTCGGACCACAATATAATCCAATAGAGAAAAAAAATCAAACCCTATCTGAGAGTCTATTTGATGATCTCCTATACAATGGAAATTCAATACATCCATTAATAATCAAAAGAACAATAGTTTCCCATTAAAATGATATTATATTTTCATTTATTTTAAGTAATACTTAACTAATAATATAATTCAATTATATAGTGACTATATTATAGTCTTTAATTAATATTTTATTCTTTGCAAACCATATGTTGGGGTACAAAATGATCGCATATATACTACACTTTTATACCTAAATGTAATGAAAAGGCGCTAAAATAGTTAAGAATATAAGCAACAAAACAAAATTTATATTATATTTAATACAAATTTACTACTAAACCATTACTAAAACTAAATCTAAAGTAAAGTTTTAGTAATTTTTATAGAGAGCTGTTCCTGAAATGAAGTCATACTCGAAGTCAACAAATATTTGTGGACTCTTTTAAATAATTTGAGGTCTAATGTAATGTTTTCCCATTAAACTGATTCGCGAATCTCTATCATTGAGTAAAGTATTAATAGAAGAAAATCATTAAAAATTAATTTTTTTAAATAATTTATTATAAGTTATTTTTCATATCTTATTGACATTTGCATACAATAATTAATATTAAGAATAATATTTGCTATCACTCCCCTTCCCTTCCCTTCCCTTCCCTCCCGTTCCCGCATTGAAACATTTTTTACTTTTCAGTGACAATATGTCAAATAAACCATCAAATTTGGAGGGAAATCAGATTTGCTTTTCATTAGAGATTTGAGTCAACTTGGTTACTCTTCTAACTAAATTTGATATCATTTTACCTATATAACTTTAATATATTTAATAACAGGCGCACCCATTCGGGCGCCATTTTAAAATTTCTAAACCCAAACCTAATCGAAATATACCTAGCTAGTTGAAAGTTTTATTTTAATAAAAACGAGACGAAATCATAGTTTAAAAATATATCAATAATATATGATTAGAGGATATAATCCAATGAACAGAACAGACCTCCAATTTTGAGCCAAACTGTATGTCAAATATCAATAAATTCGATAAATGAATAAAATGAGTAAAGTTTGCGTTATTCAGAAATGCTTATATTTTTTGCTTATTATTTATTTTTGAAGACAACTCCAATTACTTGTTATTAGAGACCGAAAATGGAGCGGACCGGGTCCTGACCCGACCGGATCGTAACATCTAAAAAGTAGGGAAATTTGAATATGAATTAGAATAAACAGTGAAATGTTATTTAGTTTTCTTATGGCACAAAACTGACCTAAAACTGTCTAATTTGAAGTGAAAAAAATCAATGATATAATACTTAAGAATCGGTGATAAACGACAAAACTTAGACCGTTATAAGAATATAAGAAATTGTTATTTATTCGATCAAATTTTGACTAAAAATAAAATATTGCATAAAAATTAGTGATAAAATATCGATTTATATACACGACTTTATGTACTCTAATTTTGTTCAAAATTTGCGGATTAAATGTCCAAAAAGTGTGATTTTCTGTGAGTTTTGTGTCTCTAATTGTTGTTTATTTTAATTCATTAATTTATTTCATTTATTAATAAAACTTTTAATTGAATTCAAGTTTTGAGACTAAAAAATGTTTAATTTAAAGGAATATTAAATTTTAATTAATGAGAAAATGACAAAATCTTTCAGTCAATCGATGAAGAGTTAAGTTATATTCGACAACAAAAATAAATTAATTATTTTGAAAAATAATACTTAAATATATATACAATTAAATCAAAATTTTTAGTTAATTATAAATATTTTAAAAATGTTTTGATTTTCTTTATTTAAAAAGAACTACACTTTTATATAAACTTTTATGAAATTCATTTCTCTATTATCTCATCGTTTCTCGAAATGACTTAATCTTTGAGACAAAAAATGCTTCGAGTGTTTCGGCGCACTGATAGAAAGGGGAGTTCCGGGCGTTATAATATCTACAATTATCGAAGATTTTCGTTATGTCTCCAATAAATTGGGCCAAAGAATGATAACAATTGCCACTAATTTTGTTGTCAATCGTTCGCAGGTCTGAAGTATTGTATAAAATAAAATAATAATTAAATTATTCATTAAAAAGAGTTGTTAACTGACTGACCCATTGGCTCTTTTATCACTTTATGATAGTCGGGTACATCTTTAGGATTTACGGGTTCTAAGAAAGGCCACGAACTCTTATGTGCCTAAAATAGAGTAATCATATAAAAATGTTTTATTTGAAAACGATCTAAACCTGAATCGCTTTCAGAAGTTTTCGTAGATTTTCGATGTCTTTGGAGTTCAAAGGCCTCAAATTCGCGAAATTGATTTGAGAATCACTCTTACAATTGGGACAAATGTATTCATCGATAGCATTGGCCTCTGATTGTAAGACTCCAACACATCTTCCGTGAAACCAGTCCTGACAGCGATCACAACAGATATAGAACTGACTTTCATCGTATGGCTGACGACATAAACAATACAATTCATTATTTTTGGCTTTAAGTTTATCACAATTCGGACAAATATATTGATCGGCTTTTTTTGCCTGAACTTCAGTCAAACCGACACAATCGACGTGAAACCAATTGGAACAGATATCGCAGCCAACCATAAATCTGGAGGCGTCGTAAGGTTTCTTACAAATACAATATAAATCATTTGAATTCTTATGTCTTCCCTTTGGATGATTACTTGCCGGAGATCTCACTTTTTTGATAGACCCGGAAGAGGGCGAAGAATTAAGACGCGATCTCTTTTGTTTTGGAGGTCTTATTTCGTCGCTTTCATCCATGTCTTCGTCAATCACTATATTATTATTATTTATATTATTTGGTTTACGTTTTGGAACATTAACTTTCTTTGGCAAAACATTAAGAGAATGAGGACTCGTTTTGTTGGTCTGTTTGGTCGAACCGTTTTGTTTACTTAACAACGCATTCAATTCATTTTGTACTTCAATTTTAAGATTTTTCTCTAAAAGAGCTCTTCTTTTAATTATATCTTTTTTTAGAAGTTCTGTGTGTTTGAAGAGTGAGACCTGAAGTTTATTGGAGTTCTGTCGGTGACGCCTCTCAATCATAGACTCTTTAATTTTTTGTCGTTTAATTCCAGTCTTGGTTAGACCCTTTGGTTTATCCTCTTTATCAATCTTATCGATCATAGATTTAACCACTGACTGACAGACTGACATAATGGTATTCTCCTCTTTTTGTTCGCTCGTCATTTGGATCGGTTTTGGTTTGGCTCTACTTCGAGACACAGCTTTCGTTTTTGATGGAGACTTAGTTCTTGTGTTGAGCACAGGAGTGATTGGTGTTTGAGGCTTAGCTTTAACTGGTTCCTTTTGTTCCTGGTGATGTCTTTGTAATGCCATTAATTTTTGTTGAATTTCTGGCGCAACATTTGGATTCATTAACGCCTGGCGTACGATCTCTTGGGTTATCTCTGGGGTCAAAACGAACTGTTGATTCATTTGTGTTGTATTCCCTGTCCCTGCCTTTATAGGGGACGCACTAACAGTTATTTGTGGAGTCGTGCCATCATTTTGAGGTTTTTCGGTTTTTATTGGAGTTACCACTGGTTTGGTAGTAATCGTTGATATTTTAGGTGTTTCTATGGTTCGAACTAATGATTGATTTGTAAGATTTGGCTGAGTTTTAGGTTCTATTCTAACGGTTGCGACGACTGGTGTCTGAGTTTTGACTATTGGTTGTGATGGTGTCTGAAGAGGTGTTTGGGTAAGCGGTGAGGCTGATGTGGAGTTCAGTCTCACCTGAATTTTGCCGGTTTGCAACGGTTGGCCTAAAATATTATTAAGTTGTTGTGGCGGTGCCTGAATTCGAAAGGTTTGTGAGGGCTGTTGTATTTGTTGTACTGTTTGTGGAGTTTGAGGGGTTCCTAATTGTACTAATTTTGCGACCACTGGTTGTCCCGGAGTCGACGGATTACTCGTAATAATTCTTATTTGAGGCGTTACGGGATGTGGCGTTTGAGGGGCTGACACAATAGTATTACTAATAGTGTTAGTGGTCGACACAATTTGTATAGAATTAGATAAAACATTGGGAGCACTGCCTGTTGGCTGAGTATTGATTGCTATTTGAATCGGTTGATTGCCTGCCATCGCAGAAATTGGAATTTGCAAGAATTGCATTCGTCCATCGGGGAAACGGATGGGAACCTGAACCTGACGCTGAACTACTGTTTGGGGCTGAGTTGTGGGCGTTTGAACGCCAGCCTGAGTTAAATTTGGTCGTATTTGATTTGATAATATTATTGGGCGAACAGTCTGTTGACCAGTGGGTGTCCTAACGATATAAGTGGCTGTCGGGGCAGGAGTTCGGGTAAAAGTTTGGGTATTTACTGTTGTTATAGCTGTCGATGTTTGAGGTGTTGCCGTTGCGGTCGAACTTCTAATAATTATTTGTTGTCCGGGAGTTTTGCCCTGAAGTACAGACAAAGGAATTCTAAACGTTTGACCCGTAGGGGTGCGAACCGTTGCAAATGAATTTGGATTCGGAGTTCTAACGGGGGAAGCATTTGAGAGGACAGGAGTTGTGCCGCGAGACGTAAAAATTCGTTTCATTCCTCTGTTTTGTATAATACTCGTGAATTTTCCTGTGGTTGGGGTCGAGACTGTAGTGGTTGTGGCGGTCTTAGCGGCGGCTTCTGCTAAACGTTTTTGATGGAGTGCTTCCCTTTGCTTTTTGAGCTGTTCTTCCATTTGTTTTCTTATTTTTTCTGAATTTTCTCGTTGTGCCGCTTCCGCTGCTTTTTGTTTAGCGATTTGTTGTTGTTTTTCTACTTTCTCTCCGAATTGTCTAATTTCCCATAACTCCAACTCTTCTTCAGGAACCCAACATTCTGTAACTGACGGTCCTCTCGATTGTGGCGATTCGGGTCTACGTCTTTCTCTAAGACCACTACGAATTGGAGTCGATTTTTCTAAAATGTTAATTAAAAAATGTTAATTAAAAATGTTTTTAATATTATATTAAAGAGACAGACCTCGAGGTTTTGTCGGTACTTCTATTGGAACAATTATTCTTCGAACCAAATATTCAGATCTTATACCAAAAGGAGCCAATTCTCTTCTTTTGAGTATTTCACTCGTTTGAACCTCTGTTTCAGTTGTGACAGTGTTTGCACCGGAAGGCGGGGGTTTTGCAGATAAGTCATCCCAACGAATGTTAGCCCAAAGAACTCGTAATTGAGTGGCGACGCCATGAATTGATTCAATTTTTTGATTTCGGTAAAGCCATGACGTTCTGAATATGGGTCGTGGAGTTTGTCCGTACGGCCAAATCGAAGGATTGTTTTTTGCGGTATAACTAAAACCACTCACTTCTCTTAGAGCTCCGCTTCGGGACAAACGTTTTAACTCAAATTGAGGTAAAATTAATATCGATTTTCTTTTTCCTTTAGAGGATGTGAAACGTGGACAGGGAGGTAATTGTCCCTTCACGTGCTTTCTTCCAATCTTTTTGGTGATTTGCATAACACCATTAACTTTGATGATTTTGGCCAAAAACACTGATTTAGTGCAATCAGAGATTTGGTCCGAGTCGTGACACTCTTCAATATAAACTTCTGTTTGGCCCTCATTTTCGTTCTCTTTTTTAATAGAATCATATTTTTGTTTTTGTGTCGCTTCTAAACGACAAACAGAAGAATAGCAAACATTTTGTAAACATTGAATATTGGGCTCAGAGTGAGACCGACACCAACACGAATAACATTTTGATATAAGCTTTTCGTCTTCACTTATATTTAAGTTATTAATTGTGTCCTCATTTTCTTTTTTAATTTCTTTATCTTCAGTTTTATCTTCGATTTGTTTCATTAATATTCTTCGCTCTAATAAAAAGTCTAAAACTTTACATTTTTTATATATTTTTGGATAAACATATCGTTTTGTTGAGTCTTTAGCCAAACATTTGCTGATATCAATGGTTGAGATCTGAGATAAAATTTTTTGTTGCGATTCTGGAATTTCTAATATTTTCAAAGGTTTTTGCTTTTCAGGCAATTCTTGTGCGATTCGAGTAGTGCTCCTCCAATACCAGCCGCCATTTCCTGACAAACGATATTCTTCTCCCTTTTGTTTCCATATTTGATGTTTAATTCGACCCAAAATATAACGAACGCCGACACCAAATCTAAATTGATTTTCTTGTTCTTCGATTTGATCCCTTCTCTCTCTTTTCTCTAATTTTTTGCGTTCTTCGCGTTCAACAAAAGTAGTTCTCTGCAAATGAGTGAATCCGAGTGCCTCGAGCCAAGCAGGGTTAAACAAAACGGGTTTCATCGAAGATTCTAGAATACAAAGGGCTAACGCAAAATCTTTGGCATTTGAACACATGTTCACTGCTTTGAGCCAATTCGGTCGATGAAGCGGCCAATTCTGGTGAAGGAAAGGCACAGATAACTGACTTTCCAATTGAAGTATCGTTTGTCTCAAAGTAGTAACAAAGAGGGCTCGCGTTCCGAACATCATTCCATTCCATTTTAGTTCAGAAACAGAAGTTAGACTAAACTTGTGGCTTAACTGACGTTTTTTATCCCTCTCCTCTGAGTGTTGGTGTTTATTAAGGGATAGAGTATTTGTTACGAATTGGTTTTGATATGACTTATAGTTAGCTTCCATTCCAAGTTTAAACAAAAGCGTATTATTCAGAGCACTAGAATTAAGACTTTTCTTTGAAACTCGAGTCAAATCTCCGTCTTTATTGAGAACAAGAATCATGTCGTCATCCCTACTATTCGTGTTATTTAACAGTCGATTCTTTAAAGGATCTAAAACTATGGGTTTTGGTTGAATGGAACCTGTTTTAAGTCGGGTAAGTATTCCGGATTTGGTGTCCTCTCCGTCTTTTTCAATATCCTTTTTGTCGACTTCATCGATATGATCATCGATTCCATTAACCTTTTCTTCATTATCTTCTGTTTTGACTTTTGTCTCTTCTTTTTCTATTTTACTTTTAGTGATTTTTTCGATTTCAATCTCTAAATAACTTTTTCGCGAACCCTTCACACTATTCGTCAATTTTTCTGTGATTTCCATTTGTTTAGTGATGTCTTCCATAATTTCTTCAATATTTTTGTAGAGATCGGTTTCGTAATTATTTGGATCCAAAACATTGAGGAGTTCCTCAACCTGTGGTTTAGTTGAGTAATACCATGTTTGGGAACCGTCTTCAGACTCCACAATAATTCTGCGACAAAGAAACCAATATTTTCGATTGTGTCGATCCCATCCAAGAGGTTCTTGTCTACAAAGGAATCCACTTTTTTCATATTCTGATACACAATCGGTAACACCGCTCACATAATTGCCTTTACAAACAGAACAGACCCACTCTTCATTAGGTACTTCATGAAGAGGAGGATCCAAACACGTCAAATGGAACACTGCTGGACATGTCTCACAACAGAGAAGATCTCCTAACTTATGACATACCCTGCAGTGATCGTCGTGTTTAATGATACCCTCATTGACTAAGTCTTCTCTGGCGGGAGTTGTGGTCAAGAATTGGTCGCAGAGGTGTTGCAATATTTTCACCTTTTTATCCACTTTTATGAACGGATATTCGTTTTGAGACATACATTCTTTAAGAACTGAACGATTGTTTGCCATATCGGCCGACAAATAAATACGAAGCACTTCGGGCCACGTAATCGCGTCATTGAAAAAGAGATATATATTAATCGAATCTCTCAAATCTTGTGGTCCGAACCATGTATTGCAAACTTCGTCTTCTCTTAACAACGCTTTAATTAGTTGTAAATGTATTTCAGTGAGCAGTCCGTTCTGTTCGTCAACCATAAGAGCGGCACAAAAGTCTTCGAAACGGAAAGGGGTCACTCGTAATATATTTCGGAAATGTCTCAACACTTCGTAAACACAAATCGCTTCCATTAGATTCTCATTTTTCAAAAGAATATCTTCAGAACTATTTGGAAGAATGAGTTCTGCGATTTCAGTATCTTCGAAGAAAACGGGACTTTTAACGCGCGGCGCCCGAAACGGTGGCTTCTTTTTAGGAGATCCCGACTGCGATCCCTCTTCTTCTTCTTCTTCTTCTTCTTCTTGGAATTCGTCAAATTCTGTGTCTTCAGCGAATTCGTCGCTTTCATAGGGATCAGAGTCTGGTTGTGATTGAGTGTCATTAAAGTCTTCATCGTATGTTTCACTGTCATCGCTGTCATCCCATTTCTTTTTTTTGAATCTACCGCTCGAACGGGTCTTATATTTGGAAGCGTTAGTACTGTTTGAAGCGTTTGATGTATCGTCGACTTCATTATTGTTTGAACCGGGATATAAATATCGAGGCTTTTTCAAAGCGGCTAATCTTTCAGCGGATTCAGCGTTTTTTGGAGGCCTTCCTCTACGACTTGTTCTGCCTCTTCCTGTCATCACTTTATCTGAAGAATTAAAAAATAAATATATTTTTAATAAATAATAGCCAATGCTTTACATGAAAATGCATTTTCATTAAATTAATGACTTATTCTCACAATATTTCAAATAATAATAGAATAAAACAATTTATTATAATTTAATTTTAATAAAATAAATAATCTTAAGAACCAAATGAATAGAATTCTTCTCAAAAATCAAATTCAGAGCTAAAAATCTAAACACAAAAACTTAAATGAAAACAAATAATGAAAAGCATTAATTTATCCACTTTTGGGCCCCAATTCATACTCAAAGTATATCTCAAAATGAATTACTTTTGAAAAATTGATTCTAAGATCTGGAGATCAATCAATGGATGAATTAGAAGTGTTTCGACAAAATTTTCTCTTTATTTAATGAAATCAATTTTAATAATTAACTGATTCTCCAAAAATATCAACATTTGAGTCAACTATACTTAAAAATTAAGAGTAATTTAAAGGCAAACACTTAAATTAAAGGGAAAGTATAGGCTGAGGCTTACCTTGAATTGCAGTCAAAGGCTTTGTGAGAAAAACGCCAAAACCCACCGAAACGCTTATTGGCTCTCAATTAGGACTACTTTGGGCCTAAATCTGGTCATAAATGATGGAAATGAAGCAAAATTTGACACTTATATGAACTCTCTTATACTAAAAAGTCAATTATTAGATAGAAGTGTATAACTTATTAATTGATAAATGGCTGATAATTTGTGACAAATTTAGTGTAAATTCAATATGGCTTTCATTGAGACCCACTTTCAATACACATATTTATTATTTTATGTTTTACTCAAAAGATGGCATTCATTTACTCACAAAGTATTCATAACTTTTATTCTGTTGTTTAGAATTATTCTTCAAATGATTTTCACAAAAAAGTTGTCATAACTTTTAATAGAATCCATCAAAAAATGCAAACTATTAAAAGATGTTAACATAAACTTGATTTAAGTGGTGCTCTCCACGACTACCAGCTCTCCACTAATCATCAAAATTTTGTCACAACTTTTAATTCTTGTAATTTATAATCACTTTTATAAAAGTTTTAAAAAAAAGGTATTCACTTATTCTAACTATTATTATAAACTAAGGATTTGCAACTTTGAAATTCTGGTATTGTTTGGTCTCTATTGTAGGGCTTGGATTCCAAGGGCTTTCATAACTATATATGGCATTACAACTCTGTTTGACACTTGGAATCCCATTATTTGAATTTTTAGTAGAGTCAACAAAAATAAAGTTCACAAACATTGAAAATAAAAAAACATTTTTTCATAAAAAAGTTAATAAAAGCCAATAATAATATCGATAAAATCAATAATTATAATAATTATATCAAAAATATCAATAATATCGATAATTTTAATAATTGTAACGTTTAATTTTAATAGATTTTATGCATATGTAAAGTGATTCTGTATTGCATCCTAAAGTGGCACACGGTGCCACTCTTGGCTTTCTATGCCTTACAATATAAACCAAACAATACCAGAATTTCAAAGTTGCAAATCCTTATTATAAACTAATACCACTATTTTCAGTTGTAATAAACGGAACCCCAATTAACAATTAATGTAATAAACAGTGAGAGGTTTAAAAATATATAAATATAACAAACAGTGTGACTACCGAGGTCAAATTCTCGAGAACTATTGGTCGGACAGAAATGGCCACAAGTGGTCAGAAGTGGTCAGAAGTGGTCAGAAGTGGTCAATTAGTAATTTGTTTGTTTCGATGAGTACAACATTTCATAAGCAGTATTACAGCATTGATTATTTACTGTTTGGCCGCTACACTCGTGAGAGCAAAATTTGTGATTTACATTTGTGTTCGTGTGACATTCATTTATGCCAATCTAACAACCATTTGTGCAAATCTAATATTCAAATGTGTTTCACTGTAACTATATACATTACAAACAATCCTTAGTCACAATTAATATTCTATTGTAAATGTTATCTTATTATATTTTAAAGAAATTTTAATTATTTGTAATAAAAGTTATATTATCATAAAAATAAAAAGATCTCTTCCTAAAAGTGTTTATTAACCATTCCTAAGATAACTATCCTTGATCATTTAATAATAAGTGATCATTTCATATTTATATTTCATAAGAATTAATGGAACCGAGTATAAAGACAATTATTTAATATTTTCTTCATTCCGTTTTTATACTATATTTCGAGAAATTTTCATAACTTTTTTATTTATTATTCAAAAAATATATTTTTATTTAAAACAAATTTTTTGAAAAATTTTACCAAGATATAATATTAACAAGCACACTTAAGCACCTTTATATTAGACATGTTTTGCTTTAATATTCAAAACTTATATTCATTTATAATATCAATAGTTTTCTTCAGAGGTGGCTAAAAGGGGGGAATATCCCTTTAATAAGTTTATTCATTATACTTTAAACTAAAAATTTAAATCAAAAAGTTAACTATACCAGACGAATATCGCCAAACTAATCATTTCGTATTTGTTTATATGTAATTCTACTTTATTTTGACATTTTGTTACAGCTTTTAAAAAATTAAAACAATCCTACTTTTATCATGATAAGTTATAAATTTAAAAATGTATAAGTATATAAAAAAATATATTATTTAAATCTATATAAAATGGCCAAAATTACGGTCCAGGTATATAATGATTTTTGTTTATATTAAATATACAATTTATTAAGATTATTTATACAGTCTCTGAATATTATATAAAAGTTTAGCTAGTTGAAATATATAAATATTGAGTTAGATAATTTAAATTTCTAATAATCATACATCTACATAATTACCTACATCTAGATTGTTAATTATTATAATTGTAAAAGTA